>BQNB010014442.1:2748-75122 GCA_026074375.1 Tanacetum coccineum
CGGTTTGGTTGTGGGTACACGGCACCGAGGAGGGTGCGGGTTGGTTGGCTGCCACCACCACAATGGTGTGTTTGGCAGTCACCACCAACAAAAGGTGTGTTTGGTTTTCGTTGTAATACCAAAAGGGTGCGTTTGTTTTGATATAAACACGACAAGGGCGTGTTTGGTTTAGGTTATAACAACCATGGTGAGTTGGGTTGTCAGAATCGCCAACAAGGGTGCGTTTGGCTGAAACAGAAAACGTAAGGGTGCGTTTGGCTGTTGGACAGCCAAAGGATGTGTTTGGTTTATAGCAGGAAACCGTAAGGGTGGTGTTTGGATTAACATAATTGGAATTAGGGGTGTTTGGTTGGGCAGATTCGGCATAGGGAGCGTTTGGTTTAGCGAAACAACAAGGGTTCGTTGGGTTTATGCAATTGACTAGTAAATATAAAACGAGAACTATAAATTATAAATCGGAAGTAAATGGTGGTTTAAAATGGTTAAATAAATATGATAATTATTATTTTGGTTTAGTTTAGATATATATAAAAATATAGATATATATTTTAAACATGAGGATATTGCAACACGTCTTATTTGGAAAGTGGAAAAGCATTAAGCTTTACGAATATGGGAAATGTTGAGTTTGCGTATATGGGAAACGTTTTATAAACGGAAATGTCATGGCGAAATTTATACAAATTTTTATATTTAGTAATGTTTTACTAAAGTTTCTATTTTAGAAACCGATTAAAGGGGACCCCAAGATTATAATTTTTAAAAAGATATTAACTTGTAATTAATAAAATAACCCACAATTGAACGAAAACTAATACTTTTACAATGAAACGACTGTTTTAGGCACGACCCTCGATGAAACGAAAATAGATTTTATAAAATATTATTTTTATATTTTATAATGTTATAAACTGGTACGAACCATCCGTTTGTTTAATTCAAAATGTTTAAGACATTGTCTATTTTTATCCAAATCTTCTTATAATTAAATTGGTGTCCAAACTAATAGTTTAATTAAATTACACCGACTTAATATATATTACCTGCAAGGCATTATATACTCCACATTAATCATTGCTGTCTGTATTGGTTAGATAACTCACGTTATGATTTATATAAGGATTTTATTTTTCATATGTAATATATACAAAATTTATTACATACTTTGCGTTCGTTTTAAAGTTTACTTTATTTAACCTACCGCCAAACTATACAAATATGAAAACTAAATCTTTTATAACGTTCGCTTGATGTTAATCATTCATCGGATAGCCCACACATTACCCTAGGATAGTGGGACTTAGCCGTTAAGTTAAGCTGCATCTTCTCGGTCAAGCCATTTCGTCTTCCGTTGTGTTGTGCATATTAGATGCCTATCTGTCAATCGTTCTTTCAATCAACACGTGAGTTATAGCCCATTTTTACACTGTTTACATATATTTTTTGGGTGAGAACATGCTTGTTTGCAAATGCATTTACATGGTTGATTACAAATTGGTTTACATCCTTATTTGCATAGCTCGCTATGGGATATATTACTTGACTTCATTTTTTGTCACAAATATATATACTTTACTTTTGAAATGATTACGGATTAGCGTTAACGATTTGAACTGATAAACGACAAGTTTACAGCCCGGGTGTTTCTTGAAGGGGGACACCGTAAACGGGAAACATATTCTGTTAATTCACTGCCCGGTTTCCTTGGAGGGGACACCTGAGACGGGTATATATCGATCTACGACACACTTGATTGAACGTCAATCAACTTGGAGGGTGAGCGCGAATGTTATGAAATAGATCTATTCGGGTGTGGATCCCCGTTCGGGTGACTAGCTATCACTGGGAAAATGAACGTTATAGCTTGTTATCCATGCGTATGTTATAAAAATAGATCTATTCGGGACTGACAATCCCCGTTCGGGTGATTAGCTATCACTTGGCAAACGAACGTTATAACATGTCGGATTACGATTGGATTTGCGCCTGCGGGGCCAACAATCACATACAAATGAACTCTTACTTTTTTATTAATGCATCGGTTTCATGAACTTAGAGTAATCGTAATCATTGTTTTATACACACATGAATATTTACGAGTTGTCTTGAATAAAGTGACAATACATACTTTGAACATTTGTGGTCCAACTTTTTATACTACAATTGTGGCGACTATTTTGGATTGAAATGGTACCTTGCATACGTTACAGCAAATTGAATTCTAAAAATCATCCGTACATTTTGGTAAGGACATTTAAGGATTTTAAATGGTCATAACGATCCAACTTGTATACTTATACTTTTGTGACTATTTAGGGATTGAAATAGTCAGGCATATTTTACAACTATTTGATTTCTATAAATCATACATACATTTTGGAAGGACATTTAAGGATTTAAATGGTCATACCCATTTTACAGAACTTTGGTTCAACATTTGTATTTACAAAAATCTATGAACTCACCAACTTTAATGTTGACACTTTTAAGCATGTTTTTCTCAGGTGAATTAGATGCTTGGATTATTTGATGTGCATTGGAGTCTTTACATTCAAGTTTTTCATGGTGATGCAATTATGGGACAACTATTATTTTGATTTCAGAAAATCAACGAGATTGTTTTACAAACGACACATTTAGAGGTCGTTCTCTTGTATCTAGCGCTGTGTATTATGAAGTAGCACCCCATGTGGTATTCCGCTGCGTTGTGATTTTTGGGGGTGTTACAGATTGGTATCAGAGCACTGGTTATAGAGAACTAGGTTGCATACTTTACCCTAGACTATAACCGTTTTCACAAATATTGCATCACATGAAACATTTTCAAAGTGCATACACACTACTTGCTTAACTTCTTGCATTGTGTGCTTACGTGACTTATGTATATATATATATGTATGTGTATATATATACACTTACCTTCTCTTGCGATTATTTTACGCTTGTGTTATATAAAAGTTATTTATATAAATACTGGAATTTACTTCAGACATTGTGAGTTGCACAATGGTCTCATTTATACCTCAGACATTGTGAGTTATACAATGGTCTCATTTTACTTTTTAGACGTTGTGAGTTGCACAATGGTCTCATTTAGATCTCAGATATTGTGAGCTACATAATGGTCTCATTTTTTTTAAGACATTGTGAGTTGCACAATGATCTCATTTATACCTCAGACATTGTGAGTTACACAATTGTCACACTTTATTTCTTTAGACATTATGAGTTGCACAATGGTCTCACTTCGTTCACATACATTGTAAGTTAAACAATGGTCTTTAAGAATATTATTTTCTTCATAACTTTATACAATATCGTATTACACGGAGGCCGTCATAATTTTGTTTACATGGAATTATGTATGAATCTAAGTATTACAAGTCTTGTATGGGCGGGACTTGTAATATAAGGATTGATATGATAATTGCTATGTTAACAAAACCCGTTACAGTTCTGTTTACATGGGATTATGTATGAATCTAAGTATTACAAGTCTTGTATGGGCGGGACTTGTAATAGGAGGATTGATATGGTAATCGCTATGTTGACTCGTTCATAGAGACCTTTACCTTATTTACTCTAACCGAGTACTCATTAACGATCTTGAACACTATGTGAGTTCCCTGATAGTTTTACTCCCCGTCTCCGAAGACGAGTTTGGAACACTCGTCCCATAATCATTAGAGCACATGCATCGTCATGTCATCCATCACCTTGGAGGTTATGTGAGTACGCGTATTGCATCGGGAATTATTAAGTAGGATGATTTATAATCTATTTATTTAAAAGGATTGGGACGCCTCTTCATTTAAATAAATAAATTATAAATCCCCGAACCATAAGTTTATAAATTTATTATTTACATAAATTGGGACGCTTCTTTATGCAAATAATGAATTATAAATGAGTGGGCTTAATGGTATCCAATGTGAGACGAGTAAGAACATGAACCCGATAGTCACCGGAATCCGTTAAAAAGGTCTAGAAAAACAATAGTGTCTTGTCACTTAGCAGAATCTTAAGGCCTCGCTGGAACTACATTATCTCTTTCGGAAGTTATTACTGTTGCTATTGCAAATCCATGCAATCGTGAACTGTCTGTGGAGCTAACAGACTGAGTACAACATGTTCCATCACCGTTGTTATGATTGTTGTTGTTATGGTTGCTGTTGTTGGGTCCTGGAGCGGACCACTAGTACGGAGACATAGGTCGCGGTACATCCTAGTACTACCAAGTGAGTTGAATACTTACAATCCTTTAGGCGTGGTGATTCCTGCAATACTTATTCTGAGCAATCGGTCATAGGCGTGGTGGTTGCGGCGATTCTCTTCGGTGGCATTCTGAATTTAAATCACAATAATACAATACATGTGGGTTTCAAACGATCGCAACACAAGGGAGAGATATAACAACATTGAGTCGTAAAACATATAATGATTTTTGTGGAGATACCCATTTTGACGGATTAAATATCCTGGTCAAACCTAGCCAAAATTTCTGGTACATTGAGAAGTGTCGAAACACAGAAATTTTTGCTGAATAAAGTTATCAGCGTTTTGTTTAGAAACGGTTTATTAAATCTTAAATCTTTTCTTGGTCACACAAACGGTTAACACAAATCTAATCTCGGGACGAGATTTCTTTAAGGGGTAGGTACTGTAACAACTGGGAATTTTCGGATTTGTAAATGACTATTTTACCCTTCGACTTTTCGGGTCCGAATCGACTTTTTGACTTCTGACGTTTTATTGTTTAAATAAAAGCAATTACCGCGTGACCGGTAAAATTTTCGGAATGTATTTCAAATAATAAATCATATTTATTATGATATTCTCAAGTGGAAGTTAATTTGGCTCGAAAACGAAAAAGATATATGTTAATTAGGAGCTGACTCATCAAAAATGATCCGCTAGATCACATTTTCACGACTCGGACTCTAAAACAATTTGATGTAAAACGACATTCCTGACAACTTTTTAGTTTTGACCGAGACCTGAAAACAGTCAGAAAGTGACTGAAATGCCCCCGCAAGATTTTAGAAACGCGAAATATAATTAAATAATATCTAATTATCACTTTTTATTAAATAAAAATATTTAATAAATTTGTGATCATGTTATTCAGTAACGTTTGTTAAAGACGCAAAAAAATTCGAGTAAAAGAACATTTTACGGATAAAGTTTATCGGAAGTATACACGTAAATAATAAACGTTTTAAATAAATTATACAAAACGTTTATGAAAATTTGTCGAGTTAATACTCATTTTTATCAGAAAAATGATTTGGAAAACAATGGCGCAAGTTTCGTGACTCGAATCATCCGATAAGTGGCTCAAACGAGTCCCGAACCGATAGTTATCGAAACTATATTAAAAATTTACAAAAGGAACCCTAAACTATATGGGACATGCCACTTTCTATTAAAGTTTTAATATAAATATAAATTTTTATATTAAAAATTCTCATTTCCATATATCATAAACACACACACACTCTCATACACCTCTCTCTCCCATCTTCACCGCCGGCCACCACCGCCACCACACCGCCGCCGCCGGAAAAGTTTTCCGGCGGACTTTTCCGGCCAACTTCAAAATTGATCCCCGCAGCCCGATCTCTCCGATCCCTACACTCACTCTCCGCCACGCGCCACTCCCCATCCCCACCACCGAAACCACCCCCACAGTCGCATCCTTACCACCATCATCATAACCATCACCACCACCGCGAGCCCACAGCCACCATAACACCACCATCTCATCTGCACCACCATGGGGGTGCGTTTGTTTTTATTATTATTTTTTAAACAGAAAAATGGTGCGTTTGGTTTAGTTAAAACGCCCCAAGGGCGCGTTTGGCAGACTAGGGGTGTTTGGTTCGATGTTGTCAGCCGAGAGGGGCGGCAGCCGCCACCATAGGGTGCGTTTGGTGGGCTGCCGCCACTATAGGGTACGTTGGGTGTGGTCATAGCCACAAGGGAGTGTTTGTTTCGGGTTATAAATAGTACGAAGGGTTCGTTGGGTTTGTTTAAGCACAATTAGGGTGCGTATGGTTTTGTTAACCACCAGCAAGGGGTGGTTGTTTTCGGGTTTGGCACCGCAAGAGGGGTGTGGTTTGGTTGTGGGTACACGGCACTGAAGAGGGTGCGGGTTGGTTGGCTACCACCAACACAATTGTGCGTTTGGCAGTCACCACCAACAAAAGGGGTGCGTTTAGTTTTTGTTTTAATACCAAAAGGGTGCGTTTGTTTTGATATAAACACGACAAGGGCGTGTTTGGTTTTGGTTATAACAGCCATGGTGCGTTGGGTTGTCAAAATCGCCAACAAGGGTGCGTTTGGCTAAAACAGAGAACGTAAGGGTGCGTTTGGCTGTTGGACAGCCAAAGGATGTGTTTGGTTTATAGCAGGAAACCGTAAGGGCGGTGTTTGGGTTAACAGAATTGGAATTAGGGGTGTTTGGTTGGGCAGATTCGACATTGGGAGCGTTTGGTATAGCGAAACAACAAGGGTTCGTTGGGTTTATGCAATTGACTAGTAAATATAAAACGAGAATTATAAATTATAAATCGAAAGTAAATGGTGGTTTAAAATGGTTAAAAAAATATGATAATTATTATTTTGGTTTAGTTTAGATATATATAAAAATATAGATATATATTTTAAACATGAGGATATTGCAACACGTCTTATTTGGAAAGTGGAAAAACATTAAGCTTTACGAATATGGAAAACGTTGAGTTTGCGTATATGGGAAACGTTTTATAAACGGAAATGTCATGGCGAAATTTATACAAATTTTTATATTTAGTAATGTTTTACTAAAGTTGCTATTGTTTTAGAAACCGATAAAGGGGACCCCAAGATTATATTTTAAAAATACATTAACTTGTATTATAAAATAACCCGACCAATGAACGAAAACTATACTTTTACAATGAAACGAACTGTTTTAGGCACGACCCGTCGAGGAAACGAAATATAATTTATAAAATATTATTTTATATTTTATAATGGTTATAAACTGGTACGAACATCGGTTGTTTAATTCATAATGTTAAGACATGTGTCTATTTTTATCCAAAGTCTTCTTATTAATTAAATTGGTGTCAAACTAATTGGTTTAATTATTTACACCACTTATTATATAATACTGCAAGGCATTATATACGTCACATTAATCTTTGGATTGTCTGTATTGGTTATATAACTCACGGTATGAGTTATATAAGGATTATTTTTCATATGTAATATATACATAATATATTACATACTTTGCGTTCGTTTTTAAATTTACTTTATTTAACCAACCGCCAAACTAGTACAATTTGAAATCTAAATCTTTTATCAACGTGTCGCGTTGATGTAATCATTCATCGGGAAACCCAAACACATTACCCTAGGATAGTGGGACTTAGCCGTTAAGTTAAGCTGCATCTTCTCGGTCAAGCCGTTTCGTCTTCTGTTGTGTTGTGCATATTAGATGCCTATCTGTCAATCGTTCTTCATCATCAAGGTGAGTTTATAGCCCCATGTTTTACTGGTTTTACATATATTTTTGGGGTGAGAACATGCTTGTTTGCAAATGCATTTACATGGTTGATTACAAATTGGTTTACATCCTTATTTGCATAGCTCGCTATGGGATATATTACTTGACTTCATTTTTGGTCACAAATATATATACTTTACTTTTGAAATGATTACGGATTAGCTTAAGCGGATTGAACTGATAACGACAAGTTACTGCCCGGGTGTTCTTGGAGGGGACACCGATAACGTGAGTACATATTTTTACATCACTGCCCGGGTGTTCTTGGAGGGGACACCGGTAACGGGAATACATATTCTTTAAATCACTGCCCGGGTGTTCTTGGAGGGGACACCTGATACTTATATACGTATACGTCACAATCTTCATGAACCAAATATCACTTGGAGGTGGAGCGCGAATGTATAGAAAATATACTATTCCGTGTGTGTAATCCCCGCTCGGTGACTACTATCACTTGGGGGTGCCCCCCCCCAACGAACGTTATAGCTTGTTATCCACGCGTATGTTATAAAAATAGATCTATTCGGGACTGACAATCCCCGTTCGGGTGATTATCTATCACTTGGCAAACGAACGTTGTAACATGTCGGATTACGATTGGATTGACGCCTGCGGGGCCAACAATCATTACTGCCCGGGTGTTCTTGGAGGGAACACCCATGATGGGTACATATTATTTTTCATTAATGCCCGGGTGTTCTTGGAGGGAACACCTACGATGGGTACACTCTTACTGTGCCTTGAATAAAGTGGCATACATACAAGTCTACGTCACAGTTTCATGAACTTAGAGTAATGGTAATCATGGTTTTATACACACTTGAATAAAGTGGCAATACATACTTTGGATATTTGTGATCCAACTTTTATACGTACATTTTGGGACTATTTGGGGATTGAAATGGTCTTGCATACTTTACAGCTAATTGATTTCTAAAAATCATACGTACATTTTGGAAGGACATTTAAGGATTTAAATGGTCATACAATTATTTTATGATACTGTAGGGAGACAGTAGTCACTAAACGTTTTTATATGACACTGTAATGATACAGTGGGCAGATACATTTATTGGAACTAACGTTTATATTTACAGAAACCTATGAACTCACCAACTTTAATGTTGACACTTTTAAGCATGTTTTTCTCAGGTGAATTAGATGCTTGGATTATCTGATGTGCATTGGAGTCTAAAATGACAAGATTTCATTCATGGATTTCTACTTATATACAAATGATCAAATCTCGTTGTAATGCTTTCAAGATTTTTATTGTGATGCAATGATGGGACCAATGTTATATCAATTTAAAGAAAATCAACGAGATTACTTTTCAGACGACACATTTAGAGGTCGTTCTCTTGTATCTAGCGCTGTGTATTATGAAGTAACGCCCCCGGACATACTTCCGCTGCGACACGATATTTGGGGGTGTTACATTACTTATGAAATGTTAGGAATGGGTCAAAATCAGCGCTGTTGACCTGCGTGGTCAAATCAGCCCCGTTGACCCGATGTGGTCAAAACAACCTCATTTGACCCGTGTGGTCAAAACAGCCCTATTTTACCCGTGTGTTCAAAACAGCCCCATTTGACCTGTGTGGTCAAATCAGTCTTTATTGAGCCGTGTTGGTCAAAACAGCCTATTGACCCGTGTTGGTCAAATCGGTCTATTGACCCGTGTTGGTCAAATCAGCCCCTGTTGACCCGTGTGGTCAAAACAGCCTCATTGACTCGTGTGGTCAAATCAGCCTCGTTGACCTGTGTGGTCAACACAGCCTCATTTGACCCGTGTGGTCAAAACAGCCCCCTGTTGACCGTATGGTCAAAACAACCCATGTTGACCCGTGTGGTCAAAACAACCTATGTTGACATGTGTGGTAAAAAACAACCTATGTTGACTCGTGTGGTAAAAAACAACCCATGTTGACCTGTGTTGGTCAAAAACAGTCCGTAATGACCCAAGTGGTTTTAGTAGCATGTTTTTAATCAAATGTATATATGTTATCTCACTAAGCATTTGCTTACGTTTCTTTATTTATGTTTTTCTTATAGGTGAGACTAGCGATACGAAGCCTAAAGGAAAAATGGTCGCGGGTTAGCCTCTAGTGGAGCTCGTGGGTAATCGAGCTTATCCTAAACCCTCTCTAATACCATGAAACGCTCTAGGACAACGCTTTTGTGTTATGGTTTGTATAACCGTAGATTCTAGCTACTTAATATCTAGTGCATGTTATGTTTATAAGTTAAAGGGGTGCTTGGCGTAGTGCCATTCCTACCCATTATGGCCTATTTTGCTTATGTACGGGTCTAAACGAATAGCGTGTATTGTGTATAACTCTTATGTGTACATGTATGTTATGTTTTTGGTTTAAAACAGATGTTTGGTTATGAACGGGTCAAAACGAGAAGTTTGCTATGGGTTAATTTTTTTGCAGGTTTTTGCAGTACTGTAGCACAGTAAAAAAAATTAAATTAGTTGGGCTTTTCAAGTTGGTATCAGAGTTTTGGTTTAAGGGATCTAGGTATCCACCGTAGATGGGTATTTAGACTTAAACCAAGGCTCTGGGCGACCTATAGAGTTAGACACATTTCCGCATATGCATGTAGTATCAGTTATAGTCTAGTTCGTCATTTGCTTGTTGTTGGAATATGTTAGTCGGTTTCGCAAGTTATACGTTAGAAATACGTGAGCCTATTGGGGGCACACGCGTTAAGACACGAAGAGTACGTTAATTATGTAATTAATATATATACTTGTTATATATTTATTAATTATAAAATATGTTTCACGAAATATATTTAACGGTAATTAGTTTAACCGTTAGACGTTATAAACTAATTAATAAATGTTAAATAAAAGGAGAAGGGTTAAAGTGTCGGTTTTGAAAAGTGTGGGATTGCTAGACAATAACTTGGAGTGTTATGTGTACAGTTGGGCACATGCATGATATATCATACATACACATGAATACCATGTGTTATGTGTAGTGTATACATGAAATCCATACACTTGATATTAAACTGTATATCCTATTACATGTGATCGATCAGTAGCAAACATAAACCTTTTATGTTTTCCATCGTGTGTTATTTTATTATGAACACCAAACCCTAGTTTGTTTGCGGTGTTTATTCGTGAAGCAACGACTAGCATTGTGACGTGCTTGTTTGACGTGTTGTGTGAGCAACCGTAAAGGTGGTAATTTAATCACTCGTTTCAAGATCAAGATCCGGCGTAAGTTTATTGATTTTTATCATTAAACAAAAGGTTAGTAAATTACTTGTTTAATTATATGTGTTAATCTAAATGCTAAAACTAGATCCATTCCGTTGCGTACTCGTAGCTAAATTGGTTACCTAGTTTGATAAATCCCAATAATGGCATCACGAGTCAACTCGTTTTGGCATCTAGGGTTACACGCTTAAAAATCGAATTTTACACCTTGTTACACGCCAAGATTTGATTTTTATTACTATTATGCTGTGATTATTTTTCTTTATCATTGTTTTATTGTAAATATGGTAAAGATATGCAAATCTTTACCATAAATTAATAAAGAAAATTGCTAGATCTTGCATGTAAATGATTAATAGTTAATATAGAATTAAAATAGGAATATAATTAATTGTTAATTTAGCCATATTTGTTTCTTCTTTTAATTTGTTTATTTAGGATTATAAAATCTTCCTAATTATTTAAAAGATCTTGTAATTTTTTTTTTGAAACTAGATGTAACATCCGAGAATTTTCGGAATTTTAAAGGAGATATAAGTTATTCCTAGGTTGAATTATCAAAAACGAGCACCTAAATCACGTTTTCATTATTCGGACTCTAAAGAAATTTGATGTAAAACGACATTCCTGACAACTTTTTAGTTTTGACCGAGATCCGGAAACAGTCAGAAGGTGACTGAAATGTCCTCGCAAAATTTTGAGCACAACGCGTGCCGACCCAAAATAATTAAATTTATATTTAATTATCATAATTTATTAAATAAAAATGTTTAATAAATTAATTATATTTTTAATCGAAAACGTTTGTTAAAAACGCAATTATTGAAGTTAAAATTCATTTTACGGACAAAGTTTATCGGAAATATACGGAATAAATAATAAACGTTTTAAATAAATTTTGTAAAACAATTATGAAAAACTAGTCGTGTAAATACTCATTTTTATTGGGAAAATGATTTAGAAAACAATGGCGCAAGTTTCGTGCGTTGAATCGCCCGTTAAGTCACTCAAACAAGTCCTGAACAACTTTTTATCAAAACTATATTAAAAAGTTACAAAATGAACCCTAGACTATTAGGTATTTATCATTTCATAATATAAGTTTTTATTATATATATAAAAACTTTATACAAAATTTCATGACCATCTCAAATAAAACACACACTCACTTAGTTCTCTCTCTCCTTCCCCATGACTTTCCGGCCGCCGGCCATCACCCACCGCCGGCCAGCCGCCGCCGGAAAACTTTTCCGGCGGACTTTTCCGGCCAACTCCAAAAGTATTTTTCTTCGCCCGATCTATCCATTCATCATACTCACTCGCCGCCACTCGCCTTTTTTTCCCCCTCCCCCTCCTTTCTCCGACGGCAGCCGCACCGAGGGCTATTTTTTTCGTTCGGTTGGTCCTCAGCAACGAAAAGGTGCGTTTGTTTAATATGATGAAACCACAAGGGTGCGTTTGGTTTTGATACCCGCTCCAAGGGTGCGTTTTGGTTGGGACAACACCACAATGGGGTGAGTTTTGGGTTTATGTTAAAAACCATCCACAAGGGTGCGTTTATGGCTGTTGTAAAACAACAAATGGGTGCGTAGGGTTTTGTGAACAGCTAGGGTCCGTTTGGTTTTCACCAGTTAGGGTGCGGTTGGTATTAAGGACGAAAAAGAGGTGTGTTTGTTCGGGTTATTAATCATCAGGGGTGGGTTCGGTTTGGTTTGGCTAGCATCCAAATAGGTGCGTCTGGTTTGCTGTTTTAAAACAGCCAAATGGGTGCGTTTGGTTCGCGTTTGGTTGGCTGCCACCACCACCAGGGTACGTTTGGCAGCCACCGCATTGGGTGCGTTTGTTTTGGTCATCCACCCTAAAAAGGGGTGCGGCTGGTTTGGCATTAGCACCTAGGGTGCGTCGGTTTTGGTTAAAAATCCACAATAAGGGTGCGTTTGGATTGGGCGGAATTGAAATTAGGGTATGTTTGGTTTGGATAGAAACACACAAGGAGTGTGTTTGGGTTAGCGAAACAACAAAAAGGGTACGTTTGGTTCAATGGAAAATGGATGAATAATATAAACATTAGGTTTTAAAGTTATTAAACCGCGGAATAAGATATGAGGTGGCTAAATGGTAATTAATTACGATATTTATTAGTTGTGAGTTCTAGAATATAATGACTGTGAATATTTATGTTATATCTGAAAACAACCCCCTAGGAGGGGGAGTTGGAAAAATGGAAACACTAATATATTTCAAAATATATTGAATAAGAGAAAACATTGAGTTTTGCGAAAAAGGAAAACATTATAAAACGGAAAAGTCATGATGATAAATTTTATTTTATATATATTTATTTATGATTCACCAAAACTGCTATTATTTTAGAAACCGATAAAGGGACTAAAGTTATATTTTAAAAGTATATTAAAATATAACTATACAATAACCTAAGCAACGAACGAAAACTATACTTGTACAATGAGACAACTATTTTAGACACGACCTGTCGAGGAAACGAAATACAAACTTATAAAATATTATTTTATATTTTATAATTATCAGCTAGTAGATAACATAGAATAGTTGATAAAGCTTTATAAAACGATCGTTTTAACTTTAATTGAGTAATCTTAAAACGAACGATTACGTTTATACATGAACTTTTTATTTAAATTAAGTCATGATTTCAGAAAACCGGTCAAACTTATTGGTTTAATTATTTTACTCACACTTATTATATAATACCTGCAAGGTATTATATACTTTTTTTTATTAATCTTTGGATTGTTTGAATTTGTTATATAATTCACGGTAGGAATTAGATAAGGGTTATTTTTTTCATAAGTAATATATAAAGAATATATATTACACACTTTGCGTATATTTTCAATTTATTTATTTAACCAACCACCAAACCATTAACAACGTTGAATCTATCGTCATCCACGTTGTAGCGTTGATGTATCCATATTCCTCGGGAACCCAATATATATTATTACTTGGATAGTGGCATCTTAGCCATTAGATAGTTGCAACTTCTTGATCGAGCCGCTTCGTCTTCCGTTCGTGTTGTGCATATTAGATGCCTATCTGTCAATCGTTCTTCATCATCAAGGTGAGTTCATAACCTCGCTTTTCAATCTTTTGAATGTTTATAAACCCGCTGTGGGGGTAATACATGCTTGGCTAGAAATTCCTTTAATTATGGGTATCTTATACAATGTGATTGTTTTAAAGGATTATTATGGAGTTTCATAGCCTACTTTTACTCGTTTTGGAAAACGGTTTTATATATTTTTGGGATGTAAAATATGCATCGTTTTATAAATGGACACAGTGGAATCAAATTTATATTATGATTTACGTGTTGCCGAAGTTAGCGATTTAACCCAGGTGGAGCCCCTTTATCATGAACTGTCTATTGCATTAGATGTAGTGCTGAAATTACATTATAGTGAGCAGCGAATGTTATAGAATAGATCTATTTGGGAACAGCACCTCCCCGTTCGGGGTGACTAAGCTATCAATGGAATACGAAAGTTATAGCATGTCGAATTTGAGATGTTTCGGGTTAGGACAATCTAATCGGTGGAGAAATTGCAATATATATTATTGCAAGAAAGATCGTCGGGCTTCAGTGTCATGAGCTTAGGAAACGTAATCAGGGTTTCGTGATGTTTGCATTTGTTGTTTCATCACGGGAAGTTTATATATTGGTGATAGTTGCAGTTTGCTTTATCACGGGAAAAATCTTGTGGTCCTAGGTTATACGTTTTGGCGACTATTTGGAGATTTAAATGGTCTGGCATGTTTTGCAACTGTTGATTTTAAAAATCATACATATATTTTGAAAGGACATTTAAGGAATTAAATGGTCATATATACTTTGGAAACATTTGGTTTATTATTCATATAGAACTAACCTATGAACTCACCAACTTTATGTTGACGTTTTTAAGCATGTTTTTCTCAGGTGAATTAGATGCTTGGATTATCTAATGTGCCATTGGCGAGTCTAATTGACTGAGATTTCATAATGGATTTTTCTTCTAAATGTTCAAATCTCGTTTTGTGTCGCTTTCAAGCTTTTCATTGTGATGCATTATGGGACAACTTATTATTATGATTTCAGAAAATCAACGAGATGTTTTGCAAAACGACACTTTTAGAGGTCGTTTTTTTTTTTTTCTCTTGTATCTAGCGCTGTGTATTATGAAGTAGCACCCCAAGTGGTATTCCGCTGCGTTGTGAAATTTTGGGGGTGTGTGTACACTAGATCTATTAATATGTGTTAGTTTGATTTGTTACCTAAATTCGGGGCTATAAGAACCACTAAAATATTTTATATTTGTGGTGATGGGGCGACCTAGCACTTGATGAAAACCTAGTGAGGGTCTTATGGTTCTCTAATTGGGGAAGACTCGCAGAGAACTCGGATTATTACTTGTTACTTGTTTTATTTTATGTTATGTGTCTATTATGTTCTACATGTTTATTTGTTTACTAGTTTACATGTCTTCATGCCTATACAAATTAGAATACAGACTTATAAATATAATGTAAGATGGCATTTAAACCGATCTTTAATTCTACATGCCTAAAACATATTCATTGTGACTGCTATGTGTTTTTGTGGAATATATATTTTTATAATATTAAAGACCTTAAACTATTGAAACATGTTTTTCAAGAATTTAAAATAAGACGTATAGAAGTCATTGGGCTAAGTACGGCTAATCCACATAGAACAAACTGTTAAGGAGGTTTAAGGCGGAGTGGTCAACATTCCTCAAAGGAATTCTGGTTTTTATACGCTTTGCAGCTGACATGATTCACTCGCTTCTTGTGCGTGTCGATTGACGTTACCTGTGGAACCATTCGGGCATGTCATATCAGTGTATTATTAAAGTTTTTAATATTAATGCTACAAAGTTATTTTGCATACATTCTTTGTATCCGATATGTGTTAAATGTTAATAGTTCTATGCAGCCAACCAAAAAACACGTTGCATTGGCTTGGCCTCTATTGGTCAGAATTAGGGTTGTCATTCCAACCAATGACGAATTTTTGCTCATGGTCAGGACTATGCGATTTTTGCTGTTCGTGCGTGGTCAGACTTAATTCGGAGTATGCTTGGTCTGGACCTTGGGACCTGAGGCATAGATGAGATCTAAACAATGATCTGAAAAAAGGTCGAGGATCACCGAGGTCGAAATAAGACTCCTGGACCATGGTCGGCTCGCATACCGATGTGGTAGTTGTTAAAAGACCACATGACTTGAAATTTGGCTAATGATAATAAGTTATGTAATAAACCGAAGCCGAAATAAGACCACTACCTCTTGCCGGCTCACAACCGATGTGGTAGTCGTTTAAAGGGTGGTGGTATTAATAAAAATAATAAAACTATGGGCTGATAAAAGTTTACTGCATCTTGCCGGCTCACAACCGATGTTGCAGCCTTCTAAAATATCGAGGAATTTACCGAGGTCAAAATACGTTTGCTGCATCTTGCCGGCTCACAACCGATGTTGCAGCCTTCTAATGGACCAAGGTTTAATAATGTTGCAATAATAATAATAAAGCCAAATTTCGATTCTGGGGTTATCTAAAAAGGATAACCCCTAAATCATGTGAAATTAGAACCTTAATGTGGAACTTATTCTTACCATATCATCTCTTTAGGAAAGAATTTCAAACTAATTGTGGTCTAAACCGGGTTATACTTTATGTGAATAAGACATTAATTTATTTGTCACAAATAATAAGAATAAAATCTTTAGAGGACTTAGGAATAAGAGAGCGGAAAGTAGCTATGCATCCACAATTAGCATTTATGAGTAGTGTTAGCATCTTAACTTGTATTTAACAATGATTTCATTTTTTAGCTTGGTTTAGGGTTGGTGAAAAATCAAGAACGATGAATTTATCCTTTTATTGTTTCTTGCTCCGTGAAGTTATGTTATGAATGTATGAATAATAAATGCATAAAAATGGTTAAATGGGGGGCTTTTCAAAACTAATGATTTTTTAATCCCTTAGATGAACACTTAGCTACTTTTCTAAGTAATTAGTCTAGGGGGTTGAAATTTTTGGTTTTCTAAGTTTGCATTTATGACATTACGTGAGGACATGACAATGGCTTAGTATGTGGGATTTTGGTATGTGCTTAAATACACATACCTTTTACCTAATAAAACGAGCTAAAAACACCAATAATGACCAATAAATACAAAAAAATGCATTGTATTCGTTTGTATTATGAATTGTGTCTTGCAGGTAACGGATATTGCACAAAAGGACAAAAACAAAACAAAACGAACAAAACCAGGCACGAGAATGGAAAGAGTACAAGAAATCGAAGCCGAAGGCGAATTTATCTTGAGTCTTAACCAAAGCCAATCCTATTAATCCTTTAACCTAAAAGAAACCCTAAAACAATTGCACCGTTAGTCCTTGGATACTTACACCATTAGTCCTTACTGTATTACACCATTAGTCCTTAACTACCATAAACCTTAACCCCCGTTAATCATTTAACCTTATAACCCTTCCCGGGCCAAAATAATAACCCAAGCCCAAACTTTTAACCTAGCCCAGGTCAAATTATAAGAAACGGATCAACACCCAAGTTATATCATTGGTCAAACATAAAAACGTGCCCAAAACCATATTCACTGTTCACCCTTCGTCCCAAAATTCACCCTAACACTAATTTAACCTTGCTTAAATGATTATTAATCTTTCTAGAAGCTCAATGACACACGCAATGACGTTCTTATCAGTCTACATTGGCAATCCGTGCCAATCATTGAGTGAAAGGGACGTGGCACTCAAATCAAGGGCTAAGATCTATTGCTTCGAGAATAATTAAGATTGAAGGGTTAGGATAGGTTGCTAAGGAGCGTGCTAGGGTCCTAGAACCTTCCCCTCATCACTATATAAGAAGAGCTCTTCACACACACAAGGGCGTCTAGTTTTTAGCTTATTTTAGTTCTTATTAGCTTATTGTAAACCTTTTTCTTATTGTAATTTCTTTTCAAGCTTGTAACTCTTTATTATTAATAAAAGTGCAATTTTACCTTTTAAACTTTGAGAACTGTTTTACTTTAAAATGCAATTTAGCTTATGATGATTTATGTGATTTAATAAGCCTCAATAAGCTCTTTTAACTTCTTAAGCTAGCTAAAACTCAGTTAAGCCCTTAAAACTTAACTGAGTTTGCAGTTCACCTCAAAACTCACCTAAAATACCTCAGCTTATAATGTGGATAATAAGCTAGTTTGGGAAGGGCTTATAGACCTTACTAGCTTATGCAAACAAGCTAGAGCTTGTTGATAAGCTCTATTGAGCAATTTAGATCCCTGTTTTGAGCTTGGGATCAAGGTAAAATCTCCAATTTACTTTTTAGCTTATTAAAACTATTGCTTATGTTCTGTTTATTTATGCTTAAACCTGCTTTAATTATGCTTATTATTACTTACTGTGTTACATAATTGCTTGTTGGTTATAAGTTTTACCTTAAATATCTCTTGTTCAAGTTTTCTTATCAATCTGCTTATTTTAGCTTTAAAACTGCTTATTGTTCTAGCTTATTAATAAGTGCTTAATTATGCTTGAAAATTGCTAAAAACTTCCTAATAAGCTTGGATCTTAATCCATTTTAGCTTTACATAGCTTATATCAATCTGTCTTAAGCTTATTATGGATTTCAAGCTTCTTAAGGGGTGTTTGGCACAAACAGTATTAACATAAGTTAATACTGCTTGAGTGTCTTTTACCTTTTAAGACAATTTGTTAGGCCTTAATTAAGTTTATATGTCAGCTTATACAAGTTTTTAAAGTCTAAAATTAAGTATTAAGGTTTGGTCTAAAATCTCTTTGAATCTGTGGTGTCTTACTTTAATAATCAGCCTATTTGATTGAGATTTAGATTAAGTGCTAATCTATGTTGATTCCATACTTGATTTGAGTCCTTAATGTAGTAGAAAGTAGTATGCTTAAGTGGTCAATTGTCTTGTGTGGTTTAAGTCTAAATCTGTCTAAATTCAAGTTTCATTTTCAAAAGTTTGAAGTCCAATTTTCATCAGCAAATTTAGGATAGAGTTAGGAAGTTTTAGGTTCTAAAAATTTAAGCATAAGCTTATTAGATAGAATACTGAATCTATTTTAGCTTATTTTTACATTTAGTTTTAATTTAGTAGCTTAAATCTTGGGTTGCGTTAGCTTATTTTGCCTTCAAAAACCAAAAAAGCCAAAAACAGTTTTTGTCTGTTAGTTTTTAAATATTTTTTTAGCTTATTTTATAAATAAAATTTCTTAATTCTAGTTTGTATATGTTCATTGGAAGTCATCATTAATTTGTTTTTAGCCTATACTTTATTACAAGTGCTTAATTGGTCTTAATTTGTGCTCAAAGTTGGTTGTTTTTCATCTAAAGCTGTTTGTTTAAGTCCTTTTTCATTCTAACTTTTTAGAACTTTTTAGCTTAGCTTATTAGTTAATTTCTAGTTATAAGTGCTTATTAGGTTGTCTAGTATATTTGTTTTTAGATTTAAGTCAATTAGAAGTGTTTATGTGACTTTTACCTTAGCTTAAAATCTTTGTTCTTATTGCTTCCTAAGTGCTTTTTAGTTTGCTTTGTTTGCTTATTTTTGATCCTAGGTGCTTATTAGGTTTAGGACTTGGTCAATTTCTGCTTATTTAGTTTTCTTAATTGCTCATTGTTTCCAAAAAGCCATGTTAGTTTAAGCTTATGTTATCTAAGTCTTAATAGCAAACTATCATTCTATTTGAGCTTATTTCTAGCTTATTTTTAAGATCCAGAAAAAGTGTCTTTGTTAAAAGTGCTTATTTTAGCTTGTTTTATAAAAGTTTTAAAAAGAAAAATAAAAAAAATGTTTCATAAAAAGAAGAGGTCACAGGGGTCGAACCTGTGACCTCCCCTTTCATAGATAACGTATTCAACACATACACCTCAACCATCTCGCCCTTGGGTCTTTTTCATTATAGGCTTACCTCATTAAATATTTAAGGGTGTTTTCCCCTTCTGCCTTTCAGACTTTTAAAGCTTTTTAACAGCTTATTCAATAAGCTGTAGAACCGGTTTTATTTTTCTCAAGTTTTAAATTGTCCAAAGTATTTTTAGTAATTTTTTTCAAATTTTTATAAATTAGTTTAGTATTTTTAATTAGTTTTCTTGATTAAAATAGTTTTTAATTCATAATAAATAAAATAAAAATGAAAAAAATATAATTCTTTTTCTAAAAATTATTTTTAGTCATTTAAGATTTATAAAAATTAAATTTGAGTTTGTAGGATTAAAATTTGAATTACTTGCTTAAATGTCGCATTTTAGAATTCCAGTTAAAGTTTTTACTTTAAATCTTTAATTGCCTTGTTTGTTTGGTTCCCTTTAGTTGCTTTTGAGTTTAATTTTTAGAAGTAGAATCAAAATTCAAAATATTTGATATTCGAGCATCAAACAAGATACCTTCGTGGATTTCAAATTCACCTCTTGTCGAGATACGACATCCGGGAGATATAATATTGTTTGTCCTCAAACAATTTTCTTATCAAACGGGATACTTACTATACTATAATTAGTTTGAGATATTTAGGATATATATTTTATTATATATAGACTATTTGGATCGAACCAATCTCTTAAGAGATGAGGATGGTAACTCTGATGAAAGTAGTGGATACCAGGTTAATGATGGTGTAACTCTCCATCGGTTCATGGTTGCTCTGTAGCCTAGTGGCATCGGGATCTCCTTTCCTGGTTGACTGGCAAGGATAAGGCTAGTGGGTAGGGATCGGGTAGGTGGTGGATGAACAACTGATGTCGAAGCAGTCTGGGTGAGGGGTGACTCAGCAGTCCCACTCAGATCCTCGTTTGATGAGTCGTCACCAGAATCTAGTGGGTAACCATACAAATCCGGTGTGCGATCTGGTGATGGTGCGGGTCTAACGGGTAAGGGAGTAATATCATCGTCAGAATCAGATATGATGACAAACGAAGTAAATACCCTGACACGTGGTGTAGTAGCAGGAAAAGGTCTGGGATGAGGTGTGGTCATGGTGCTGTGACAATCAAGGGTTTTATGTAAGTATAGTATATAAGACAAATGTAAGGAATATACATAAGATAATATAAGCACGTATATAAATCATGTCAGCACATAGTGTAAGCAAGTAACGTGTATGCACATGAAAAAGTTTTATGTGATGCAATGTTTGTGAAAACGGTTATAGTCTAGGTAGAATATGCAACCTAGTTCTCTATAACCTTGGCTCTAGATACCAATCTGTAACAACCCCAAAATGGGTCGTAGCGGAAATATGTCTAGGAGCATTACTTCATAAATACATTGCACAAGATATGAGAGAACGACCTCTAAATGAGTCGTTTTGAAAGATACATTTGATTTAAGTCATAGTTTGTTACAAAACATTATACTTTAATAGTTCACCAATATGAAAACATAATAATTTTAATACATAACCAGTGTCCCAAAAGTAATGTAGTAAATCTTTAGTGAATGTGACTCTAAAATGTGACTTGAAATGGTGCTTCCCAAAATGCTAACCAAGTAGCATGCACTTAGTTACCTGAGAAAAACATGCTTTAAAACGTCAACATAATGTTGGTGAATTCACAGGTTTATGTAATGTATAAATGAGGACCACAAGATTTCAAGTGTGTAATATTGTAACACATACAAATATCACAAAAGTAATTACGCCTGCGCTAAGCTCATGACACTGAAGCTACGACATGTATGTTTGCAAATTAATGCCAATGAAATGCCCCGTGTATATGTCAACCTATAACATCCCAAATCCGACATGGTATATGTCCGTTAGTTCGGTATACCAAAACTAGTGAGCGCTACTCACCCGAACGGGGATGTCAAACCAAATAGATCTATTTATAACACTCGCGCTTACACCAAGTAATTAACAGTTTATGATTCATAGGCATAGTGGGTTATCGCTACTTAGGCAAACTCGTAATTTATTTAAAAGTGTGCTTGCGTCCAAATGTAAAAGGGTTAATACACAAACAGGGTACTAAAGTTTCCAAAAAAGTTGTCCTAAGTAACTAGAGTTCTATTTTGTTCATCTGAGTTACTAATGTTCACGGGTTTGTTAACAAGGTTACCCAACGTTTAATTATGTTATACCCAAGTTACTTTGTTGAGGGGTTACCGGTTGAGAAGCCGATATTGTGGCCACATAAGCCTGACAAATATTCCACCTTACCAAAATTAGTCTACCTCATTTTTAACATCATCTTCTTCCTTATACATTTTCATCTTCAACCATTATCACCCAAAACCATCTCCTTCCATTCAACACCTCTTTAAAACAAAAAAACAACTTCATATCAAACCTCAATCCTAATATCATATACCAGAACTATAATCTGCACAATCTAAAAAAATTTTAGATCTCGTTTTCTTATTCCACTACCCTCACTTCCATTCCTTTGAACTCTTTTCCATAAAAACCATTCGAATATCAAAATTAAACACAAACACATTCCTTTACCCAAATTCATGAAAAAAAACACATGCACATTCTTCTTCACCATAATTAACAACAAAAATAAAAACACCCATCATCTCAGGGACGATTATTAGTATCCAGGAGGAGCAATAAAGAGTCTTGGATCCATAATTCCAGATACCATCATCTCATATCTAACTATTAGTATCAAAAAATCCAACTACACAAGCTCTCCCCAAGATCTGACCCACCTTCATCCAAAAATCCAACTACGCAGCATGTGTTGCTGCCGTTCGATCTACACCAAATTAAAACACATCCCATCTGCTATGACTGCCACTAGTCCGATCTCCTATCAATCGGCCAATATATTACAGTTAGAGTTCGGTTATGGAAGAAAAAAGCCTACTTTATTTAATAGTAAATATAATTTGCTTTATGTAGGATTGAAAAAACCCACTGTATTTTGTGGTAATTATTGTTATGCTTTATTCATTTAGGAGTTGGATTCGGTAACAATCTAAAAAAGAGATGAGAATGTTGGATATGTTTTGAGATTTATAACAGTGGTAATGAAATTAGGTTGGATATGTAGCAAAGAAATGCATTATGAAATGAATTGGATATCCTTTTAATTAAATATGTCCAGTGAAATACTTAAAAAAAAGAATAAAAAAATTATAAATCCACATTGGACTATAACCGGTAGTAGTAAGTGGACAAATTGGGAGTAACGTTATCAACCGGTCATGTGAACATTAGTAACTCAGATGAACAAAATGGAACTCTAGTTACTTATGACAACTTTTTTGGAAACTTTAATACCCTGTTTGTGTATTAACCCAATGTAAAACAATGCATGTTTCTCACCCCAATAATGTAAAAATGTTGTACACGTGTAAAATGGGGCTATGAACTCACCTCAAGTGAAATGTATTGATTATAGAAAATCAATTAAATGAAACGTCACGTATGATCCAAAATGCAACCTAATTAATTATAGGTCGTATAAGTGTAATGCATTTAAAATAAATAAACAAAGTATATTATCAAGTTATATCACCACCTAAGAGTTTTGTTTAGTTTATAAGTGTTGAAATAATATTTTAAGTTATGTTCCTTATTAAATGTCTATGTAAATGTACTCGTAAAATATTATCCTTGTCCGATAAATAATTATCATCGATAATGCTTGATTTTATATTTTTATTATTTTTGTAACCGTACTTTATATAGTTTAAATAAATTTAATAAATAATCTTTATAAAGTTAAAAACATGTATAAATGTTATATAAGTAATACTACATTATTTCGTAAGGTTTTTATAGTCTAAACGGATCCGAAAACACTCGAAATCCCTATTTTAAATTCCTAACAACTTGTGTATTTTTATAAAAGTGTGCAAATTTTTTTATATAAAAGTTATCTAGTTTACAAGTTGATTTACTTGTTTTTAACACATATTTAGACCTCGAAACACATGACCTTATAGTAAAACATCATTCCCGACAACTTTGTAGTGTTGTACTTAAGCCAAATCGGACCCGAAAGCTCTCAAAATACAGTTTTAAAAACTGATCAGATTCTCACAGTTTTCTCACAGTTTCAAAAGCTGTCAACATACTATATTTACCGGAAATCTTGTAAATTCATATCTCATTCGTTTTAACACCGTTTTTGAGTTCTTTATATGTACGAAATCGTCTTAAGACGTACTAACACATTTTTAAGTCTATAAGCTATCTAGAAATTCGTGCAAAACCAGAATGTACAATCTGCCTGAAATAATTATATAAATGTATCTATTTTATGATTTTTGCCATGTTTTAATTATTACAAGTCTTCTAAATTAACCAACATAACATGTTTCATATAATTAAAAGTCTACTATATTATAGTCCATCTATTTCACTTCTAATGTGTTTATAAAAATGTCTAGAACACTTATTTATTTATAAAACCATATACATAAATTTGTTACAATTAATTCAATAATTAATTTTATCAATTAACCAACACTTGTAATATACCAAATAAAATGTGTTCTTGCATTCTAACATATTTTTACATATTTTCACCATGAATATATATTTACTTGATTATGTATAATCCTTGTTTTCTTTTATAAAATAAACTAGATGGTGATTTAATAAGATAATAAATATGCATAGGGTTAATACACAAAAATGTTACTAAAGTTTGCCCAAATGTTCACCTAAGTTACTAAAGTTTTTTTCGTTACAAAAGGGTTACTCAAGTATATAAGTGAATTTTTTTAAGGGTAAATAGACCAAATAATAAGCCTCTTTGAAAAGGTTTAGTAACCCAAAAAATAAATCTGTATACTTGAGTAGCCTCTTTGTAACAGTTTTAAAGGTTGAGTAACCCAAATGATAAATCCGTATACTTGAGTAACCTTTTTATAACGGAAAAAACTTTAGTAACATATTTGTGTATTAACCCATATGCATACATGTAAGAAATAAATAAAATGTAAGTGTAGAGTTTTTGTGTGAACCTTAAGTGAAGAATGAAGATGATAAACACGACTAGACCTATGAAAACCCTAACTTATTTATATAACCCTTGTTTCCAAAATAAAACCCTAACTTGCAAAACCTCTTGGAACACCTTAGATTAAACCCTTAATCAACCTTGTATACTTGTAATATCAAGAAATAGAAAACTATGAATTTGTTCTTGGCTTAAAAGTGAGCCATGACTAGGTAGAGAGAAAAAGAGAGTATGTGTTTTGTTTTTATAAGTGATAAGTGAGAAAGAATGAGCTAGTACATTATAAGTAGAAAATATCTTATGACAAGTAAACATAAACCATAAATGAACCATGGTAGAGGGCATGGTTTTGGTGTAAGAAATGATGGAAGTTTGCTTGTGTAAGAGTGTGTGTAAAGAA
This sequence comes from Tanacetum coccineum, assembly GCA_026074375.1. Classification (NCBI taxonomy): domain Eukaryota; kingdom Viridiplantae; phylum Streptophyta; class Magnoliopsida; order Asterales; family Asteraceae; genus Tanacetum; species Tanacetum coccineum. Next base: position 27,963 of record BQNB010014442.1, read on the forward strand.
GTTGCTAGCTTGTGTAAGAATAGTTAGTAAAGAAATATCGTACTAGCACATGGTTTACATATCTAAGTAAAACCTTGTATTAATTTGTGTTGTTGAATGTATAACAGGCCTAGGTGATGATATTGTGTAGAATTATATAATTTTTAGGTATTAGGTATAATTGTGGGTATTTGGTTAAGTGTAGATAGGTAGAATGGTTTACATGCATGCAAAAAGGTTCCAAAGTGCGAAACTTAAACGTTTTTGTAACGTATAAAAATTAAATATAAAAAGTTATAAATTATCTTTGTAAAAATAATATAACACTTGTTTGACGTAAAATTTTATTTGTTTGATGTCGGTTTACGTTAATTGTTGACTTTGGTTTATGCGATTTAACTTAACGATTGAAATTAAAAGTAAATGCGTAAAAGCTCAAAATAAATAATTGAGAGTTTATTGACGTAAAATGACCTGAAATTGCGAGTTGTTACAATGATTAATGGTGTTTTTGTGTGTGTTTTTTGGGTAAACATTGTTTCTGACCTTTTGGCCGACTAATCGACGGGGTTTGAACCCACTGCCACACAGACTTAAACTAGGTATAGCCCTCCTTTTTTCAGGAGGTTAGCGTGACCACTTCAAGGTTGTTTTTGTGTGTGTTTAAACTTCAAAGTTTTGGTTTTTATACTTTTAAGTGGTTCACCGATGAGATGATGATTTTAACTTTTATGCGTTCAAAAACCATAAAGGTTTGATTTTTATGATTCCTTAGGTGTATTAGAGGTAAGGAACATTAAAAAGTTTGAAACTTTACTTGATTTTTAAGTACTTTTAAGTGTTTTTAGTGAAAAAGTGTGATTTTGGTTGGTTTCGGACCAATAAGCAACAAACTTGTGCAAACCATATTGGTTACACAAACTAGCAACTCTAGTTTGTAGCATAAGTGTACTAAGACGGTTTAAGAACATAAAGTTATGATTTTTGTTGGTTACGGAAGAAAAAGACTCAAACTTGTACAAACCATATTGGTTTTACAAACTAGTAACTCTAGTTTTGTTGTACAAGTCATAAAAAAACGTGCAAACCACGTTCTCCACAAAAAATTCTTTGTGGCTTCTTGTATTTCACCTAGACTCAGTCGAACCAAGTGGTCCAGCCGAATCTCTAAGACTTAGCCAATCCACAAGTGGCTCAGCCAAACCTAGACATTAGCCAAACCACAAGAAGTCAACCGAACCACTTAAGGTCCAACCGATCCTTTAGTAGCTCACCCGATCTACAAGAAGTCCAGCCGAACCACTCAAGGTCCAGCCAAACCTCAAGCAGCTCAGCCGAACCACAATAGAGTCAGCCGAACCTTTCTGGTCAACCAAACCAACTTCCACCGAACCACATTAGGGCTCCAACCAAACCTCCAAGAAAACCCTAGCCGAACCTAGGTGTTAACAAGCCTTAGCCGAACCACGTGAAAACCCTAACCGAACCTCAAAGAAACCCTATCCGAACCTAGGGTTTGATACTTTCAAGGGTTTTTTAGTGTTTTTTAAAGGCAAAAGATTTAATCTTTGATAATATTTACCGATAAAGTTTTGAACTTTATTACCAGTTTACTCAAAGATACAACCTTTTCATTAAAACTACAACAAATAAACCACACAACACTTCTTTTTCATTAAAAATGATCCGTAATATCATTTATACAAAGACTATACAATCAATTCATCAATGGCTACAATGGTATAGAACATTATTGCAACTGGTGCTGAAAACCGTCCCCCAATGCTTGAAAAAAAGCATATATGATAGTTGGAAGACACAGATTTGGATTTATGTCAAAGGCAAGGAGAATGGTGAAATGTTACTTGATTCGATCAACAAAGGTCCTTTTCAACTCAAGGCAGAGATTACTGTTCCAAGTGCCGATGGAACTACTAAAGAAAAACATGCACAAATAGTTGATGATCTTTTTCCTAAAGAAAAGTTACGATACGATAGTGACATCAAAGCTGTCAATATACTTCTTCTTGGATTACCAGTTGACATTTACACTCTCATCAGCCACTATCAAACTGCAAAAGAAATATGGAATCGGGTAAAAGAATTAATGGAAGGCACAAAGATGACACTTCAAGAACATGAGTCAAAGTTATATGATGAATTCGTTAGATTCAAATCTGAGCCTAGAGAATCAATCCATTCCTATTATTTCAGATATGCTAAATTGATCAATGATATGAATATCATCAAGACTTCTATGTCAAAGATGAAAATCAATTCGAAGTTTGTAAATCATCTTCAACCAGAGTGGAGTAGGTTTGTTACTACTGCTAAACAAGTAAGAGATCTCCATGTAGTCAACATTAATCAATTGTATGCTTTCCTTAAACACAATGAGAAAGATGCTAAAGAAGTTCGAGAAATGCGACAATGATTTCTGGATCCATGATTCGTTAAAATCTATATATATAATATTAACAAAGGCAAACACTCAACCAATTACCTTTAGCCAAGGATTGGTCAAGAGTTCACAAATTAAAATATATATATGTCCGGAAGTATGATTCCCGGGTCGTTATGTCCCAACGAGGCTTGAATGGAAAATCGAATGACGGATTGATGATCGATGTTTGAATGGAAAAGGGTTTGGATTTTATTTTTCTAATTAAATTGCAAAAACGATTAAATAAAACCTAAAAACGAAAGCTAGAACAATATTAATCTAAAACGTAGACGAAAATGTAAAAACGCGAGGGCTAAAAACCTAAATTTTGCAATTTAAACCCTAGAACAATTTTTAAAGCTAAAATAGATTCTACGTGACTAAAAACGAAGTTTAAAAAAACTAGACTAAAAACGGAGTTCGTTAAGACCAAAAACGAGTCAAAACAAAAACTGGGACGAATCCCGTTCTTTTAAAAAAATGAAAAGTTGCAAAAATGACCCTACGAAAAAACAAATATTTTTCCTAGAAACTATATGAAAAAAGAAAATTATTTAAAAAAGGTTTATATTTTTCTGATAATTATTTTAATTTTTATGAATTTTTTAAATTTTTAAAGAAAATAAATTATAAAAAATACTAAATGATTATGAAAAAATCTGAAAAATTCAGGGAAATTCAACTAAGCTATAAGGAATGTAAGAAAAATGCTAGGTTGAACAAACAGCTTATAAATAAGCTGTTAATAAGCCCAAAAGGGCTGAAGGCTTATTGGGCTGAAAAGCCTTAAATACCAAAGCACCCCAAGGTCTTACAGAAAAGACCCAAAAGGGCAGTGGTAAGTGTGTGTGCTTGTGAGAGAGAGGTCGCAGGTTCGAGTCATGGACCTCTCTTTTTTGTACTTGCTACAGTAACTTTTCAAAATTCAAAACTTTTTACACACTTTTATTAAGCATACAAAACTAAGCACTTTTCTAAACTACAACTATTTTTGAAACTTATCAAATAAGCAGAAAAAGTGCTGATAAAACAGACAGAATGCTTGCTAAAATAAAGGCACAAAATGGCTTATTCTTTTTGGATTTCTAAGGACTATTAAGCAAACTAGAAATGGAAATAAGCAAAGATAAACAAGAGAGCACATCTAATGAGCAACTATGAACAATAAAAAGCCAAGAAATAATACAGAAAAGCTCTATAAGCCAATAAGCCAATAAGGGGCAAAAATGGTCAATCACAGCCTAAGGGGCAACTTGGACTTATATTTAAGCAACTTAGAGGAAGCTATGGGCTTATTGAGCTATGGAAACTTAAAACCTATCCTAGGGGCTACTAAAATAAGCAGAGAAAACAAACTTTGGAACTTAAATAGGCCATGAAAAAGCTAATGGAAAAAGGGCTTAGTCCTCGTCAGCTCTGAGTTTAATAACAGGATTTTGCTAATTTTTAAACTAAATTAAGCTTAAATAAGCAAATGAAAAAGGGTAAAAAGCACAAACAGATTTAGAATGGAACCCATTAAGCACGTAGGAACAGGAATTTAGTATTTTAAACATCATATAATCAGTGAAAAAGCAAAAGAAAAAGGGCTGTTTTTCAAAACTAGGCACTTAACTATTTGACAGAAACTTAAGGAACTAGCCATAGACTTTTACTACTTCATTTGTAACTTATAACAATCGTAAAACCTACACTAACAAGCACCAATACAGACTCTTAATAAATAAGCTAAGCTAAGAACTCAAAGAACCACATTGAACAACTTTTGCATAATACCTAAAAATTGACTTTTTCACTTCAAAAACTTTAAAAACAGCTTTAACTTAACTTAAAAAGACTGGTTATTTAAACACCATATGGTCACACTTATTAACACTTTTGGTCTCTTTATGCTTAGTTGTATGTGACTAAATACCCAAAAAAACATGCTTTGTGTGGCTAAATATTACAAAAGGTCACACAAACTTCAAATTCATGTGGCCATTGGATGATCAATAGTCACACAAAATACACATTTCTTCAATTTAAACACCATATGGTCACACTTATTAACACTTTTGGTCACTTTATGCCTAGTTGTATGTGACTAAATACCCAAAACAAACATGCTTTGTGTGGCTAAATATTATAAAAGGTCACACAAACATAAAATTCATGTGGCCATTGGATGAACAATAGTCACACAAAATACATATTTCTTCACTTTAAACACCATATGGTCACACATATTAACACTTTTGGCCACTCTATGTTTAATTGTATGCGACTAAATATACAAAAAAAACATGCTTTGTTGGTTGTACATTGTTTACGGTCACTAAATTATACCTATTTAGTCACACAAAAAACGTGGATACGGACACTAAAGCTTTCTTATGTGTGACTAACTCGAATGCATGACCTAAAGTGACCTATCGATCGCACGCACCTTTTTGTCGACACAAATAAACACAACACTTTTCGCGTGTGTGACTATATGTATATAGTCATACATTTTTGGTGTGACCAATACCACTTTTTGTACTAGTGCTAACTATGAATATTTGTGAAACTTATATATCTAACTAGTGCCATATGGTTCCTTTTATACACCAAGGAAACCCTAATGAGCTTACAAAACGCGTTAAGTGATCATGCATATCTATTCCTAATATATCTCATGCATATCACTTAAGCAGTACTAATATACAACTAGCAGTACTAACTATAACTGGTAGTACTAACAATGTACTGGCAGTACTAACTAGCTATCAACAATACTAAGTGTAGAAGCTCTAAATCCCAACAAAAAGTGTTATAAATAGAGAGAAAAATAGAATTATCGAAATCGTAATATGACCTGAAAACACGGGGTGTTATAATCTCTCCCCATTAAATGAGCCTTATCCTAGGGTTAAAGGTTTATAATAGTAGTGGGCTGACTCGACCCACTAAAATGGGTACGGGTCGGCCCATTTTTTTCATGATAGGGTTTCGGGTTCTTTTTTCCATGCCCTTTCCAATGCCGTATCCCGGGGTTGACTTTGACTTTGTCTTGACTTCATTAAATGCATAAACGTTGTCGAGTCGGTCCGAAAATATCCGTTTTAGCTCCGTTATCCATCCTTTTGTACCTTTGGCCTTGGTTTTTTTGCGCTCTTTCTAATTTCGTGCTTGGTTTTGTCCGGTTTGGCTTCATTTTTATCCTTTAGTGAATATCCGGTACCTGCACAGTATAAACAAAAAAACAAGCATATTTATGGCATTTTATGTGCGTTTTTGGTCGTTTAGGGTCAATTTATTATGTAAAAGGTATGTGTAATTACACACATACCAGTCACTCTAATTTACAAAAATTTAATCCTAGTATACTATGCTTTATCTTTAGTCTTCAGCTCGTAAACTTCATGTCTTTTATCTTGTGAATATGTTGTAGTGTCTTTTGACTTTAGGCACAAGCTTGTTCATTTATCTTGACTTGTAAGTGAAATTGTGATCTTGAACACTTTGAGATCATCAACTAAGCATAATCTCGTTTTGCCATCTTGTAACTTTGCCATCTTGTGAACTTGTGACTTCTGGACCGACATGCTCATACCTTTCTTGATTTGTTGACTTGAAAAGCTTTAATGTTGCATCTTTCTTGAAATTCTTTAACTTTAACACTTCGTCACTTCGAGAAAGACGTTCGGTATCAGAGTGACGGAAACTTCTTTGAAATTCTTTGTCTTTAATACTTTGTCACTTCAAGAAAGACGTACGGTATCAGAGTAGCGGAAGTCTTGAAACATGTACTTGAGCTTTCATGATGTCTTTATGATTGTCGGTCGGGTATGAGCATGTGGCTATGAATCTTGTGAGTCAGCTAGAATCAGGTACACCTCCATCTTTAAGTTTCCTGCATTAAAACAGTTAGCAATAAAGCGGGGGGACGAATATGGCTTTGTCATTCGCCCGTGTTTGGTTGGAGTAACCTTCGAATCCATGAGGATCGACCTGTGATCAGGTAGATTCAATTTAAGAAGAATCTCCTTGATAGGATTTCCAGCTGAAGTATTGAGTCTTTCTAACACATGTGTATCAGATTCATCAAACTCAACATGTTCTCATTATCAGAACGTCTCAAAGCAGACAACACGATAAGAGTGAATCAGCGAGTTACTATCTCACCGATTGAAATAAAAAATTGATTTGAAAATCAATCGACGTGTCACTTGCTAAAGTGGTTTTGTGACACACCGAGAGTGTTAATCATTTCAAAATTCATCATCAATCGTCAATTCATAACCTGGAACAAGTTTGATTCTTATAGAATCGCACCATCATTTCTTTCCAGTTGTCACAAGTTTGATTCATATAGAATCGCACAAGTCACCTACCATGAGCTTGTTTGATGTTGGCTCAAGCAGGATTTCCATCTTCACTGTGAATTATATCACTCGGATGTTCTGGCAAAATCACAAGGATATGCGTAGGACTCTTAATGTATATCTTGTTATTCACATTGTGTGACTAAGCAAGCATAATTTAACAAGTGTCCTATTGAGATTTATGGATGATCTCTTTTGGCTCTAGACTCAATAGTGCACTTTGATTTTAGTGATCGGAGGCTGGAGCAGACTGCCACCTTTTCAATATCAACTAACTCAGAGTGAGAAAGTCGATAGAAATGCGTGTAATCTCCGTGAGAAATGAAACAAGAGTCTTTTGAGAGACCTTGAGTGGCTAGGGAGGGTTGTGCATAGCGTCACTGGGTCCATGACTGTCTTTAATGTCAGACAACACCTGAGTGTTTCTGACAGCATATGTATTGACCCGGTTTCTGCCTAAGTGTATGGAGGGCTTCTTTATTTTCACCCTTTATCCTTACATTTCTTTTTCATTCTTCAACCCCTTCAATGCTTACCAAGACTTCATAACTAACACCTTGTTGGGTTTGTTCCAGTGTTAGCTCCATCTTAGTCGGCATTATTCCCTATTCTCACATTTTCTCCTTTTTAATCATACCTAAGGACTTCTACACTAACTAGTGGATATCCCTGGGTAGATCCCTCCGGTTCTGGCTGGATTATGGGATCTGAATACCTAAGCCTATCGCCTTATAATTCATAAATTAAGAACATGGTCGGTCTTTTCGGGTATTTCATTCACGATCCTTCCAAAAACATTTGAAAAATTTCATCCATTTGTTTGATTTCATAAATATCAAAAGATTTACACTTGAGAGTTTTTTATCATCACTAAAAGTCCCCTCTTATAACATGTGCATCGTAATCGTAGAACATGCTAGGTGTGGAGTGCATTGAGTCCATTTTATTTGATCACTTCTGTCAATATACATTAAGTCCAGGTTAATCACATTTTCTCCCCTTATCCAAAATGTGAATCCCTTGATATTTTGGATATCAATTGATTAACCGTTCGGGGACAAAATGATATATGCTAGCAGATTGGAACATGTTATTGCTCCCCCTCAACTTGTGAGGGATTATAAGATGGTGCCGAGTACAATTATTTGAAAGTTTTTGAATTTACTAAGAAATTCTTGAAAAATTTGTACTCGAGCACATCTTATTTTTCACCAAAAATCTACACTAGTAATTAACATATTCACAAGATGAAATTATTTACGAGGATTGACCTTTTTAAGATGAGAACAACATATGATAGAATCATATGGTTCTTTTGACGCAGCCGTAGGTCTCCTTCGTACAATCTCCCACCAACGAACTTTCTAAGCTCCTCATTAACCTTCTTTCTTTCAAGAGGTTGTCAATCTGATCTTTCTCTGTTCACGCACTCTTCAGCGTTGCTTCAACTTTCTTTCCAAGTTATGAAAGTCTTTGCATCAAACTTCGAGGATAGAACAGCAGTCCGAACATCATCAGAGTACCATCGCTGAACTGTGTAGTTTTTGTTAATGCGCATCAATCTGTTCTTCTGGGCTTTGTCTCATAGATGAATCCTCTGGGATCGAAGTATGGTGTAAATAAAGGGCGTCTCGTCTTCTCATATTGATCTGTACGTGTCAGCTTTGTGAGGTTGGCTTTCTTTTGAATAGCTTTCACACTAATTAAAGATCTCACACGCCTTTGGATGACCACACTTCTTGTGAACATTCTTAAGGAGACATTAAATGCAATACGTTCTTCAAATGTTGAGATTTGTCACTTTTCCCTGTACGAGAAGAAGCAGCATGTCTTCAATGTCTTGGATCCGAAGTCTGTGGAAGTCGCCTTCTTTGAACTTGTAAAGAATGTCATCATCCCTCCGTACAGTGATCCAGTCAAGATGCTTGTAGTTTTTCCATTCGACTATTTCCACCTTTGTGACAGCAATAATTCTTCTTTTTGAGTAGACATCACGAGCTGATTCCCTTGTGGTCGCAAATGCATAGAACTGTCTTCGCTTTTTCTGCCCCCTCCCCAGAGGGCGAATTTGTCGTATTTGACGATCGTTTGACTCCACATTGAGTTAGGCACTAAGTCTTCTATCCATTTGATATGTCCGTAATCTGCAGCCTTAGTCTTCGTTACTGAAGTAGAGTACTTTCGGCTTGACACACCACCACGTAGATATTCCAGGTCGTTATTGATGAAGTGATGAAATGGTATAACACGACGACCTTGAGAATTTGGAACTAACGGTAGTGGCTGTCGCAGATCATGCGGATATTGGCGACCTTCAGGGTTGATCCAGTCTAATTTCTCGGTTGTGGCTTTGTAGACCTCCTCACAAAAATATTCCAGTTCAGTCAAACTCTTGCAAGTGCCTTTCATCAGCTCAAATGTTGGACCAGCTAGCAATTCAGGTGTTAGAGTTTGAACATTTAGCCGGTTCAGCACAAAAGCGGAGAAGTCAAATGTAGAATCGGTTAGTTCATCAAACGACTCTCGAGGGTCTTGTTGTGCCAGACTGCTTAACCAAGGTTGGACAGTTTCATGAACGGCAGGAACAGACGTATTCCATGCATGATCAGGAGAAGGTAGTCTCGTAGGTTTTTGAAACCAGTCAGAAGGATGTTGAACCTCTTCTTCGGCTTGTTCATCTTGGACACCTGTTTCGAACTCCTGGTCTGCAGGTCCTTTAAAGACATCTGTAGAGTGCATAGCTTCCCCTACTGGAGCAGATTGGCTAGCAGATTTCTTGTGAGTCTTAGATCCTGTACTGGTAGTCTTTCCTGCTGTCTTGGTTGTCGTTTCACTTGGAGCACTGGTAGAAGCGGGTTCTTTTCCTGACCTTCTTCTTTTGGACCCCCGGTCTGTTCCAGCGGAGGGTTCTTGATCATCATCTGCTCCATCTCGAGGTCTTTTTATTGTGACCGTATCGCCATATGTATCTAACAAAATTTTGTCGGCTTCATACGCATCAACTAATGCCTTGTAGAGCTGCCTTTGAATGTCTGACCTGTTGATAGAGTTGTTAGCTTCCATCTTGTCAATTAAGATCTTTTTCAGCTCTAGTTCTGAAAGATTAGCAGCTACAGCATGAGACGTGTTGGCTTCCTTTGATGATCGTACAAGAACCTCAGACTCGAGTTGTTCGATTACTAACTTCTCAATTTTTGGAGTAATTTTGGAGACTTCTTTCTTGACTTGTTCCTTGATTACTTTCTTCATTCCTTCATCGATTGAATCAAGGAATTGTTGATTTTCAGTATTAGACTCTTCTCGAATTCTGTCATACTTCAATTGGACTGCAACATCTACTGCTTCCTGCATTTTATTTGCTAGATAATGGTCAACGATGCCAGGAATGGAGGAGAGTGCTTCTGCATATTGATTTGTTTGTCTGAGTTCCGAGAAGTTGTCTTCTAACGCTTTTAGTCTGTAATCAAAGCCAAACAACGAAGCAAAGTTAGGAAGATTTTGTAGTGAGGAGCTTGTAGTAGTAGCCGGTGTCAGAATTGGTGGTTGTTGTAATTGAGTGACGAGAGGATTCGGTGTTGGAGGACGATTGGCAGTGACATGAGTATCTATTAGAGAGGTGGCTTCAGCATGTTGTCCAAATATAGCATCAACACCGGTATCTTGATTTGGATTCAGCATGTTGGAGACGAAGCCAGATGATACAGAAGAACTCTGTTGTTGACCATCAGGATTTACCGGAGTTAGGGTCACATGAGTGTCTTCAATTTCCTGGGTTGCTTGAACCTGGGGCAATATAACATCTGTCATTACATCATCTCTTCCTTCAAGATTGGTATTGGTATCTTCGACCGCCTCATTTCCTTGATCCTCTTCATATGTAGCATCTTCATCCGACTTTGCTCCTTCAACATTCGTCCCTTCAACGTCATTGTCACTGTCTTCGTCATCTGATGATGAAATACGAGAGGGTGTGTGAACTATAGGATCGAAGGTATCATCTTCATCAGTTTCCTCTTCATGTATTATTTCATCATCATGAGTTGTGAGCTTTGGATGGATAAAATCATCACCATCATCTTCTGATTCAGTCTGTTCTTCATCATCATCATCTTGAGCGTTCTCATCATCGTCATGTACATCATCATCTTCATCATCCTGTGTAGCCTCATTTTCGTCATTTTTATCTTCATCTTCATTATCTTGAGCTTTCTCATCATCTTGATCATCGTCACTTGATTTCCAGGAGATATCATCATCCGAGTCATAATCAGGTGCATCGGGAACCCCTGGTGTAACACCAGTTCCTTCATCTGCACCAGAACCACTGGCATGAGAGCTGTGAGTTTCTTTACGGCTTCTCTTTGTGATTATCTTGAGTTGCTCAGCCTCTGTCATAATCGCCTCAGGGATAGTCTCTAACTCTTTAGCCTTCTGCTTTCCTTTTCCAGACGTCTTTTCTTTCTTTTCTTTGGGGACTGTGGGAGGCTTCAGCTTAGTAGTAGTATCTGTATCAGCTTTCTTCTTACTTCCTTTCGTCTTTGGAGGAATCTTTCCAGAATGTTTCCTGAAGCTGATAGCATAATACTCTTTGTATGATTAATATTGCGGATGATCCTCGTTGTTAAAGCTTACAGGCAAGTATAGTCTCGTACAACTGAGTGTCCTACATTCCTTGAGATACAAGTGATGTTGTGAACATTGGTCACTCTCTGGCATAAAAGACCAATTTAACCTTGTTTCTTTAAAGTGAATTTGAAGGGACTTTACCATTACAAAGTTGACGACTAACTTGGGTGAAACGAGGATAGTACATCCTCAATTGCCTTCTTCGTATTTTTTGATTCTCTTATCTGGTTATGAAGACCTCCCCCACAGAAGATATGCATAATCAACATTCTTCTTATTGTACATACCCCACAAGATTTGAGCTTGAGAAAGACGAAGACTTTCATAGGATGGTTTACCACTGAGACATTTGTTGATGAAGCTGCAAATATCTCCAAGGTGATGCAGTTAATTGCCATTGACTTCATTGAATCTTCCTAATTTACACCAGATAGACCAAGACTCTAGAATGGCGAGAATCCCTTCTCAAGAGGTGGATCTTTAAACTTCATATTACTCAGACTTTAGGCAAATTTGAAGATGACTCCTGAATTGATCAAGACTGAGGAATGTGCTTTTGTTGATATTCATCTTGAATCTGACAGATCGGTAATGAACATAAGCAGAGGCCAGAAACATTCATATGATCTCAGAGCATCAGCAGTGACGATGAATGCCTTGTAGAAAGGAGTGAGTTTTAACACATCGTAGACTACTTGAAGAGTTGCTTCCTTTGATGTGACATCCGAGCTTAAACGAAGATTACATTTACCAATCTTAAGTCGGTCGGCAGGAGCAACTAATGCATCATCCAAAGCTATCTGATCCACTATTGAAGATTCCATGAGTCTGTTTAAGAAGAGTGAGTGCAGTTTATAAGGAGACTCAATCATTCATTCATGAGTAACCTTATGACTTTAGCACTTTTGAATATTGATCATACTTAGATAGACTAATTTGCTTAAGAGACAAAGGCACCTATCCCAACAACTAAGATGAATGCAGTTAACATTGGTTTTGTTCAAGCTTTAATGTCTTTTTTTCAACTAAGAGATATTGATTAATTTAATCTTAGATAGAAAAAAAAACTGATCTTAAGATTGTTGTTTTATGTCACAAAATTGTTTAAGTGTTGGATAACTTCACTCGTTTTCGTCCTAAAGAAACACCTAGGATCGGTTCTACTGAATATCACTCGTATCGGTTGGATACGATCAGCATTCCTCATATACTCAAACACTACAGTTCTGTCCAATATTATCATAGACACTCGTTCGGGCAGATCACTGTCACCATCGTCACTCTTTCGCTGTATTCCATGTTTGTCAACACTTGTTCGGGGAATTCTCACCAGCATTCACTGTCCGTATTCAGGGGGGGGGGGGGGGATCCTGTTTGCAATCACTCGTTCCGCATCCATACAATTAGTCACTTGTTCGGAAGGTCCTGCACTAAGCAGAAGCTTGTTCGGTTCCTTACTAGGACTCACTTGTTCGGACCATAACGATGATTCACTAGTCGTTCGAATTCATACTTAACCACTCATTCGGATCCTTAATAAACATTCACAAGTTCGTTCGATCTACCCCCATACTAGATTCACACGTTCGTTCCCTCTAGCCTTTTCACTCGTATCGGATCCATACTGGATTCACGTCGTTCGGGTCCTTCACTAGGACGTCTCTCGTATCGGTTCCTCACTAAGATTTACTCGATCGATTCATAAAAAATTACTCGTTCGGGTCAATGTTTTTATGCTCATATGATTCATACACATTTGATCGTTCGTTTCTAGAAAGGTTTTACTAGTCGACCTAAACGTTACCACTACTCTAAGCATGTCCAGGAAAACCATGATATGTACAATCTCACATAAAACATAATATCATTTATTGCATATTTCTATATTTCGAGCACAAAACAGTTAAGACAAGATTAAATCACAACGATAATAAAAACTTGACTAAACCTATACATATAATACACCCTAATACTACAAAAGGCCCTCAATCAATTTAAGATTTAACCACATTTTAATTTTAAGAACCCTAATTGCATAATTAGGGCAATTGTGATAAAAAATGGCGAAAACTATCAATTCCTTTGGGATTCGAGTTGATTAGGTGATGAGAATCAAAATTTAAGTTATACCTTCGAGATGAAACGGAGTGAATTAGCTTGTTTGATGTGATTCGATTTGGAAAGTGGTCGTGTGTGTGTTTGAGTGTGTTTGTGTGTGTGGAGAACAGTGACACGAATGGGTGGGGGGTGGGTATGTTAGTAACCAATTTTAATTTTGACACATTTGGCCCCTCATGTTAACACTACTTATTAATCTTGCAAATTAGGTTTTATAAGGTATATTCAAGTTAAACAAATAGCACACATGGTCCTTAATGTTTTATACTCTCATACCTATAGACATAATTTAGCAAACTACACCCTAAAGGCATAAACAAATAACACATAAAGCACAAGCAAGTTAAACTTAATTAACTTTTCATCAAGAGATATTACGTTATCGTTTGAAAATCTTTTTCCCTTTGACAACACATTTTATCCATAGACAACGAAATTTGATGATTCTCTCCCCTCAAAAAATGACGTTTTCTATTTAAAAGACTGTAGACATTGTTACAGCGAGAGGTCAAATGTATCTTGAAAATTATTTTTAGATGATGGAATGATTTTTTATGTGACAAAACAACAAACACCAAGATAAATAAGATTTCTCTTATTTATTCACATAGATGCACTGAAACGTACACTTATGGATATAGGAAGCACGGGTTGTGATGCAAAGTAATCACAAGCCTTTGCATGGTCATAAAGTAGACCATGCCCGAGAATAAATTCCCGTTGAGAGGTCAAGTTTTCTTTTTGAAATACTTGCCTTTAAGATGATGACCGGGTTGCTATCTGAAATAATAGCAAGCCATGTGGCATGTTTTGAAAAACATTTGAAACTTCTGCTCGAACTTCATTTACAGGCTTGTATCATTGTTGAATGACATTTCTAAGACCGTAAATGTTATCGATTTCAGAAGACATGCCATTTTAAAACTTCTTTTTGTATTTTTCTCATTTTTTAATTTTGTACTTTGTTTTTGAAAAGTTTATATAAAAGAAAATCTTTTTGGTTTTTCTGATTTTATATTTTTCTCTTTGTTTTTATAAAATTTTATAAAAATAAAAATGAAAATAAAAATCCTTTTTTGTTTTTATGATTTTAAGTATTTACTTATTATACAGGATATTTTGAATAGGTACCACCCACTATTCATCAACTTCATCTGCCAATTATTTCAGAGTATCGGCGAGAAACTCCGCATATCACACCAGCTTATAGATAAAAATTCAAATTCTTATCTCGGCTAAGAGAATTTAGTGAAGATGTCCGCCAATTGGGGGAAAAAAAAATACTATCCGTATTGACAAAGTAAATTCGATCACACCATTCTCAACAAGCCCTTGATGAAGTGAAAAACCTGATGTCTAATATGCTTGGATCTTGGAATGTTGACATTGTTGCAAGCGTAAGCAATAGCGCTTTTGTTTATCACAGTACATGGAATTTTGTTATTTAATCCAAGCCATAGTCGTAAGTGTGATCTCATCCAAGGACTGAGCACAACAACAACAAAGCAATATATTCGCTTTCTACTGGATATCGCAGCGCTTTCGCCTTTTAGAGCGACAAGCTTACAATACCAATCACCTAAAAGATGGAACTTCCAGATGTGCTACGGCGTGTATCTTGACAACCAGCATGATCCCTCATCTGTCAAAGCTATTAGTGCAATAGGAAGAATCCTCCGGATACCAAAGACCCCGAGGTACGGTTTCCTTTTATATACCGAAAGATCCTTTTACCAGAAGCCGCATTTAAGTGCTTTTCGGTAGCGGCCTGATACCAGGCACAACATGCATATAGCCAAATTGTAGTCAGGTCGACTGCTGCAAGATAAAGGAGGGTGCAAATCAAACAACAATAGTGTGATGGATCGACAAACAAGCTTTCCCCATCTTTATCTTCATTATCCTCCAGTTTGGACTTCTCCACCATGGGAGTATCCACGGGTCACAAGATTCATAGCCAATATTTCTTTAGTGATTCCCAAAGCATATTTAAGGATTGGTTTATGAAGATGCCCTCTTGGGACTGTTGAGAAATCTGCAGTCCTAAGAAAAAATGAGATTTTTCCATCATCGACATCTTGAATTTTGAACACATTATTTTAAAGCGAAATAGATCACAAGTTCAGGAGTAGATGTAGCAAAGGATAATATCATCGACATAGACTTTGTACCAGTAGAAGTTTCCTTGCCTTCTCTACGGATGACAGAGTTAGGTATCCACTGAGCCTTTTAGAAGTCATTGGATCTCAGGAATTGGAAAGACAACATGTCATAACCACTCACCGTGGAGCTTGTTTCAACCCATAAAAGCTTTCCTTAAGCAATGTAGACGTAGTTAAGGTTTGTCTGGGATCCACAAAATCCCTTCCGGTTGGCTAACATAAACTTCTTCATCGCAATTACCATTCAGAAACAGCAGTCTTCACATCCCATTTGATAGATGACCATGTCATAAATGAGCAGCAAACGCTAGAAAAATTCCGTATTGCCTCTTAATCTTGCAACCGGAGGCGAATGACACTTCGAAATCGATTCCCTCCTATTGGCGATAACCACGCATAGTGGACCAACCGAGCCTTGATTTTTATCAGAATGCCTCCTAACTCATCAGCTTAACCTTATAAGATCCACCTTAAGAGAGATGTCAGGAAAATGCTTTGTCAGGAGGAGGAACAAGTTCCCAAACCTCCAGACGTTCAAATTCATGAAGTTCCTCTTGCATAGCTTCAATCCAACATGCTTGAGTTAATGCGTCTTTGTAGTTCTTAGGTTCGACTGATGTGAGAAAGGCATCATAGTAGCAGAATAAGCGTGTTCATGGAGTTGTAGTCGTGTGGAAACTGGTCTGTCGAGAGCACCGATTATATTCTCAAGTGGGTGATCCTTAGTCCATTTGCTATTGTGTTCAGAAACTTGGTGATCGGGAGGCACAATTGTATGAATAACATCTGATGATGAAGATTGATCAGAAGTAACTTCTGGAATTGGAATGCCAAAGTATGGATCATTACCCATATGTGCGACTTCAATATCATGATTATCTTCTTCAACATCATGAGAAAGGAATAGAGTGTTGAGAGTCTTGTGTTGTAGGAGAGTTACTTGGAGATGGTGCATCTTGATCAACTGTAGTTGAGGAAGGTGAGCCAGTTGATACAGCATGTTCATGTGCAACTACTTCATGAATAGGAGCAATGACTTCTGGTGCTTGTAAATCAACATAGGGTTGGGAATTAAGTGACTCGTCAAACATCGGTTGAAACAACAAATCCCAGTCAGATCTCGAAGGTGGTACAAATGGTGTTGAAGAAGGAGGGTTTGGAACGAGTCCTGAACTGATTGATACAGGAGTCATTTCATGAAGAGCGGGTCCTGAACTGCTGTGTTCAGAAGCCATTGCGGTCAGCTCATCAAAATCAACATGAATGGTTTCAATTATTCGTCTGGTACGTCTGTTGTAAATCTGGAATGCTTTCTTCGTTGGTGCATATCTAATGAAAATACCAATATCAGCCTTTGGTTGTAACTTGCCAAAATTCTCACTATCATTCGTTGGGTAGCAAAGTGCACCAAACACATGTAGATACGATAGATCGGGAGGTTTGTCGTGTAAAAGCTCGTATGGTGTTTTACCGTGATAAAAGACGACACGTATCTATGGAATGATTTGGGTATAACAGGGCGTGGCAACCGCTTCGGCCCATGTAAAATAAAGAGACTTTTTGCATAAATTAACATAGTGCGGGCTGCTTCAATTAGCGTACGATTTCGTCTTTCAACAACACCGTTTTGCTGTGGAGAGCGTGCCACTGATGTTTCATGAGAGATGCCAACCTTCTCATAATATTCACGCAATGTCTGATTAACAAACTCAGTTCCATTATCTGTTCTGATGCGTACAAAAACGGTTCTACCGTTAAGCCGTAACTTAAATCATCTTCAAAAAAATTGAAAAAAAAAAACTGAGCCTCATCTTTTGATCGCAAACATTTTACCTATGTAAACGAGAGGTAGTCCTCGACAATAACGAGGATGTACTTTCTTTCCATTGACATCTCGCGACACGTAATTGCCCACAAAGATCCATAGGACCAACAGATATAGTTTTTCTTGATCGGATGTCCCTCATATTTGGGTTTTGGGGGTTCTTTTGAACTTTTGCCTAATTGCACTGCAGAACATAAGTGATTCCTTGTTTCAAACTTGAGCTTAGGGAGACCTTCTGACAAGTCCATGTCTTGCAAGATGATTAATAGCACCAAAGTTCAAGTGAGATAGACGACGATGCCATAACCAGGACTTGGTTTTAGATGCCTTTGACAATAGACAAATGGGAGAGGATGCCATCATATTCCCAAGTGAGAGTGTATATAAAGATTATCACCCATCGAGATCCGTCAATAAATCAACATCCGTCTAAGATTACAATGAAGCATGTGTGTTACGAAAAGCCACACTCGAGATTGGAATCACAGATTATCCCCACAGAAAATAGCTTGTCCAAGTTCCTACAAACGTAATAAACCCTTGAAATAGTAACATTCCCAATCTGATAGTCTCCAAAACCCATTATCTTTGCAAACTTGAACATTTCGAATTTAACTGTACCCAAGAATTACTAATGAAGATTGGTGTGAGGCGTGTGAGGAGCGTGGGATAGTCCGGGGGGTCGATGTGCTTTGCTGCAACGCGGAATCCAAATACCAGAGGACAATTTGGACAACCTGCATTCATTCAGAGAAGTAGATGGAACATTGGTTTTTGTGGATCCCTAGGATTTACTGGGTTCCTGTTTGTTAGCAGACATTGGTTTTAAAACCTTAGTTTTGCTAACGGACTCAGTATTCTTATTCTATTTCCAATGTTTTCCTTGAGTATACCAAATGTTAACCACAAGTCTTTGGGTGATTTCAGAGTCTAGAAACGTATTTGGTTTCCGTATAAGGCACGTTCATTAGTAACTGATGGTAATCCTTAATGGTTATAAAGGGGTCGTAGGAACTGGATTTGACACTTCTGAATTTCCTATAATAGTGAAGGTCCGACCGGTAGGTCTCCAAATATATCCTATCTGAGTGAACACTTTTCCTGTTGGTTTCCAAATAGCTTTCTTAGATTTATGCTGCTTAGGTTTAGCACAAAATTTCACAACATTCAAAGAATTAGAAACACACAAATTATCAGAAGACATGCAATCATTACTGTTAACACAGACATAATCAGAATCATCTTGTTTCTTGGAATTCTGCACAGACGCAGATCCATTAACTTTAACAGTACCATTCCTTTTATTCAAACTAGATTTAACGTTCCTAGGGTGAGCTTCTACTTTATTCCCCCTTCAAATACTACTTGTGTTTGCGAATCCTATCATTCCTGGTATTGCCTGAAGGCTGTGATCCGCTAGCACTAGTAGAAAGTCTTACTCCTGTAGAATGCAACACACGCGTGTTAGAAACTATGTTTGAAGTCGAGTCTGTTTTTGTGTTTTCTATGGATGTGAGTGATTCGGCAAACCTAACTTTCTTGTCCTTTTTCCTTGGTGTGACCTCAACTATTTGAGGACCAAAATTGTTGATGCTAGGGCAAGATCTACTTATGTGTGAAAGCAAATCCTGGATGACTTTGGTATACCTAAAGGCAGACTCTAAAAGTGAATCGTGAGGATAATTAGCTTTTACATGTTCGACTATATCCCTAAGGACCAAAGCTTCTTCCTGAGTGTGTTTAATATATGAGGAGTGAGCAGTCCTTTTATTCAACAATTTGGGCGTGATTGGTTCCATATTATCCTTAGACACATTTGGATCAACAAGTGGGTCTCAAACCTCCTATCTACAGCTTTTCTTCAAGTTTCCCTTAACTCATTTAAGGGCTGCTATAACCAAACCTTGTTCCTGAAGTTTTGCATTTAAATCAGAAATTTCCCCAGACTTTATATTGACTTGCTTGATTAACGCATCACATTGTTCTTTTGATTGAACACGTTTTGGTTTAATCGAGTCATAAAGTTGCTTATAAGTCTGTTTCAAATGCTCATTCTCACAACAAGGTTTTTTTTTTGTCACTCTATGTTCCAATTCAATGTTAAGAGCCTCAATTTCATCCATGTCTATTTTGACTGTACTATCATCTACATTTCCATTTAAGGACTTAATTTGCTCTTTCAACTTGACAATGACTGTGTCTTTTGCTTGAGTCACTTAATTCAAACAACTGAGTAAAACTTGGAGCATTTTGATTTAAAACATTGTTTTCTAGTTTGAAAATTTTCCCTAATTATTTTGAGAATCAGCTTCCTAATGATGCAATGTTTTCAGAGTCGTAAAATCTCTTTACAAAGTTTTTCGTAAGTTTCATTATCAACAAAATCCTTTTTATTGAGAAGCTCAGTCTTGAGTTCGAGACACCTTTGACATTCATTCACAGTTTCACAACCTTCATTCAGAGATAAATTCACAACAGTTTTTACAATATCATTATCAATGGCTTGTGCTAAGAGTCGTTCATTTTCACTCAAAACTTGATTCATTTTAACTTCGAAAGTTTTGGACTCCAAGCGATGTTGTTCGACAGCATGTTCCATTTGATAAAAACTTTGGAATCGACAATTCCTTCAACAAGTATGGATGAAGTTATTAAGATATATTTTTAATCTTTTGATAAACGAATGATTTCATCCTCAAAAACAAGCCTTTGTAAATGTTCCAAACCCCCACGTGCCCCTCAGTGATAAGCAGTGGCAGTGGTTCTTTCTTTGGACAACCTGATCAAAGCCAGTAAGATAGAGTTTAAGCTCTTCCAAGCTAGTATTCACCATACTTACTTTAAGGAGTCTTGGAAACCCAACTATGACGGTTTGTGGAAGAATGAGATGGACTAAAGCTGGGACCGAAGTCGTTCCAATAGTGCCATGTTCACTATATAAATCAGAATTGTCTAACAAATCGATTGGTAGTAATCGATATAAGAACAGCATAATTAATAGGATTAGTGTTTTTTCACTCTAGTTTTACAACCATTGGATCTTTCTTTTCCAAAGCAATTTAAACGACATCTCTTCACAAAGCATTAATGTCACTCATCAAATCAGGAATCACAATAGTATCACAATTTAAAATGTATTACCTGTCATACACTTTTGGCTTTGACTCCCCGCGCTTTCTTCAGATATAAAGGTTTTTCAAAACCGATAGCTTGTTTTTCTTGAATGATCATAACAAATTTTTTGGATTTAGTGCATCATATGAACAGTTTGCGCAGATTGGCCTCTTTTGAAAATAATGTTATCAAGTTGCTGAATTTTCTTTTCTAAAGCAATTTCTCTATCAATATTTCTGTTTTTTTTTCCATTTTGAGATCATAAACTGTTTTTTCATTAAAGAGATCCTTTTCTTGCACTTGTTCATAAAAGATTTTGCTTAAGACGTACAATCTTGGCATACTAGTTCATTTTGATCCTGAAAAAACTATTTTTCAACATTTTGCATTTCTTTCAAATCTTTAACTCTCTTTATATTTGTCAAGCTCGGCAGTCAAAAGCATGATTGGCACTGTTTATATATCCAGATTAACATTGGTGCAGTGCGTCACTTGGGTAGTTAATTGTTCAAACATAGATAATATCATGACATCTTGTTGAGCAGAAGAGTTAGAATTCTAGACAGTTTCCTGTTGTGCTTCACTCAGGTACTGATAATAAGGAATGATATTGCTATCACTAGTTATACAAGTTTCTGACTAGAACTCACAATCATTAGACTATTCAAAGACGTCATATCCTGCTCACTTTGATTAATAAATCATAAGGTCAGATTATCTGGATTGATACCTTAGTGAGTGCATCGTGAGCCATTCCTGGAAAGATTCGCCATGATAGCAATCCTACTGAGTTGAGTTCATCACAATCAGAGTCATAGCAATCCAGATCATCGGCTTGATAAGCAGCATTGGGGTGCTGACTGTCTGAAGGTGTTGAATGTCAGAAGTCCTGATTTGCAAAAATGCAATTCTTCCTCTGTTAAAGCTTGACCACTTGCTGAGCTTGAACCAGCAAACACTTTCGTTGAACCATGTTCATCCCTTATTCCTCTTGGGCTTAGTACACCTGCTTGGAATATGACTCTCCCCTTTGCAATTGTAACAAATAACAATCCGTTGTTTCCCCGTGTTGCTTCCACTTGCACCAGGTGTGTATTTTCTTGTTGTTCCAGCAGCATAAGTAGTTTGTCTCCCCTGAACAGGTTGCACAGTTACTTTTCCATCATAGATGGTAGCTTGTTTGACGAGGGTTTGACGAGGTCCTTAGCCTGTATTGTTTGTAGTAGGATATCGGGATTTTACAACAGCAAATTAAGAATGACATCATGTGGGATTAATTGCATCAATTTGGATCAATCTCCCTTTCTGGAACACTGGAACAACTAAACTGAGTCTAGTTGGAAAAATTCCAGGTCGTTGCTGTTGATAAGCTGTGGTGAGCATATTCCAATTGTATGATTGAATGTTATGGAGAATAAACGTTGTGGTGACCGTTGGATTGGTACTCATTGATGGAATAGAAAATTGAAGAGGTGTTTGAGTGATTGGTTGTGAATTGTTGAGTTTTGATAGGTGTAACAAACCTGTGAAACTGGATAGTGGTGAAGCGTGAAGTTGAGATAGAGATTTTGGGTGAGTGTGTAGATAGATTGATAAGCCTGCTGAAGTTAATGGTGGAAGCAACTAAAAGCAAAGAGATCGAGTTGCGTCGCAATGCTCAAACAACTTCATTTGCATGTCTTTCATGTTGTTGCAGGTAAGCATGAAGCTGATCAACATTTGTAGTGTGCAAGTCTTTGAGCAATTTAACATCAGTAACAAATTTGCTCCATTCATCAGGAAGAGTGTTTAAGAACTTGGTGTTAACTTGAAACTGCTCCAATGGCATCTTGTAGATGTTCATACATTGAGTAACAGAGTTGAACCTCAAATATACTCATGTAGCGACTCTCCCTTTCTTGAAAGTGAACTTATTCGAATTCATCAACAGCTTGCACTCACGTTCTTGTTTTGTTAATGAGTTCCTTGCATAGCAAGTTTAATCTTCTCCAAATGATCTTTTGCCACACGAATGTTTGACTCAGATAAGAGCATAGATTCCGTGTAGCCATTGGAGAAACGATGGTTTATTGCTTTGATGTCACAATCTGCTTGAAGGCTTCAGCTGGAGTTAGTTCAACATATTCCTTAAGCCTTGTTACTCCATCCTCAGTGATTGAAGGCCAAACAAGTGGTCCTTTTTCAATTAGAAGCAAGATCATTCTTCCATGTGGTCTATTCATCATATATAAGCTTTCCATTCTGCTTTTTCCATGAATCATACAAGTTTTTTCAAACATCGGTGGTTTGTTTGTCTCTTCCAGAGAGAAGTGACTTATCAGCAAGAGTCGTCATTGTGGTATCCAAAAGATTACAGATTGATCGATCGGTGGTAGAAAGAAATTATGTTTGGTTATGTGATTATTGAGCCTTGAAATGAAACTACACGGGATTTTACAATTCTTGACAAAACCGGGAAAACAAGTGTTTGTTTCATGGGATTTTACAAGTCAAAGAAATAACCGTATAATTTAAAAACGAGTTGTTAAGTTTAAACTTAAGTTGGTTTCACTAGTTCGGTTGACAAAATTTGTAACTAGTTCGGTCCTACTCGTTCGGTCCTTCTAGTTCGGTTATCACTAGTTCGATCGTCAAAGTATACCTAGTTCGAGGTCCTACTCGTTTCGTGTCCCTTCAAGTTCAGGTTTGTTACTAGTTTCGTTGTCAAGTTAACATAGTTTCGGTCCAACTCGTATCGTCCGCTAGTTTCGGTTATTACTAGTTCGATTGTCAAGTTAACTAGTTCGATCCTACTCGTTCGGTCCTGCTTGAGTAATGCTCGTTCGGTTCAAACTAGAATATTCTAGTTCGGTTGACTTGTTCGGCTTACTCGTTCGGTTTCCTTGTTCGGTCCAACTCGTTCGGTCCCAACTTCTACGAAACTCAAATCTTCAAAACTAAAAAAAACACGATTTTTAATGGTTTTTAGCAAAAAATTCTTGTACAACTAGTGTTACTAACCCTATAGGAACAATAAAAATGAAAACTTTAAGGTTTTTAAGCCAAAAATTTTGAATCACTATTTTGCTCTTTGTAAAGGTTTTTGAACACAAATCAAACACAAAAACTAAACACACCACTCCATGGCTCTTGATACCAATTGTAGAATTCTAGTAATCTTATGATCAAACCAAGAACAATAGTGAGATGTGGGTTGTGATGTTAGAGAGAGATTGGATGGAAAATGGATGAATTGTATAAAGATGGAATATGGAAAAATGGAACAACCAACCCTCTCCAAGGCTAGGAGAGGGGCTTATATAGTACCTATAGTGGCCGGCCCATGGGTTCTAATGGGCTTCCCATGGGTCTTGGGCCGGACTAGATTACTAATCTAATTAAGACATAAACTACGAGCTAAGACTTTTTACAACTTGAAGTGACCGACACTTTCCGTGTTTCCAACAAGAACTCACCTCAAGCAAGTCTTTAGCACCAAATCTCAATTCATACACAAGCAAATGCAACGACACCCCACACACGACATAGTCCCATTAATGACGCAATTAATCATCCAATTCCAAAACATCTTCACGTTGATGCATAGAGTTGTTTGACGGCTTGTACAATTAAATAAAATATTTTAGTGGCTGATGGTTGACAACTTAGTTTTACAAAATCATATCATCTCATTCCCTGATAAAACATACTAAAATTTTATAGAGAAAAAGTAATTAGTAAATATAAATAAATATTTATAAATAATATTCTTGACAAGTCTATTCGGTACACCTAGTCACTTCAAAATAATCATGATACGGTAAAAATGAAACGTTTTACTCAGAATAAACACATTAGAGAGGTTTCGAGAAAAAAAAAATATTTTTTGTCTTTAGTGATTTATTAAATAAATAAAATAATTAAATATTATTTTATTATTTAAATTCAAAATCATGTTTATAAGAAAATCTCTAAGTATAAACTTTTTACAAAATTTTGACATGACCCGTACGTTTATACAACGTTTTCTAAGGTTTAAAACCTTTTTTTTTTAACATTTTTCACAAATTCGACACTTTTCGACAAAATCCCAAAATCTCAATCTTTAACGCTTACCAACACGTTTTTCCTAAAATATCGTTCAATATCACTTCGTAAATACAATTCCACTTTCAAAAGTCCGTCAAAACTCTCATAACTACTAAATATCGCTTATTGGGCTTTAAGGCCCAACAAGGGTTCATTAAGACATTTATAAGTCCAAAATACGATCCAAGTCCAAAACCAAGGTCCATTTACATATATAAGTATATACTTCTATATAGAAAATAATTCGGACCACAATAAGCCCTCTAATTAAGCCACGGCTTAAATGGACTTATTGGGCTGTGAGCCTATATGCTCAACTTAAATAGACTTATTGGGCCGCGAGTCCAATAGCTCAAAAATACGTATATTAAGCTTGAAAATAAGCTAATAAGCTACATATCGCATTTGGTTATTACCATAAGCCTCAAAAATAGTCCAAAACATATGTCATAACTAAAAAATAATCAAAATCATTTTCCTAGTGATTTTGGGAATGGTTCGTGGCATATAAGCCCAAAATAAGCCAATAAATAGCTTACAAATAAGCCCGAATAAGCTATACAAGCTACTATAAAAAAATAAGCTATCTAGAAACATATATTATTCAACCATCACGACCACAATATCAAAACTACAAAATCCATGTTCTTTCTTTTTTTATATTACACGAACCAAACACCCCTTTAATCATCCGTTTCGCTTCCAAAAATCAAAAGGACAAACGAAATTTAAATATGAAAACTTACAAGAAAATCTTCAAAAATGTATATTTCGACACGAACCGGACAATCCAAACGTTGTTTTAATGAACATCCAAATACTCGTATCAACCCGGAATATCACGTTCTCGATCAAAGTTGGAATTTTTATGGTGGATTGTTGTTGGTAGTTGGCGGACGTAGCAAGCACACACGCACACACACACACACACACACACACACTTATGTGTGTTTTTTTTGAAAATGGATAATGAATGAAAAAGGTTCTAGTGGAAGAATATATTTGTACACCCTTGGGACACATTAGCTAAAATTAAGCCACCTTGTCCCTTAATCACCCATGACCGGCTATGGCATCAAAGGAGGCCTCGGGTCTTTCTTTTCGTGTCGGGTTCACTTAAATACTCGTAAAACTCAACCGTAAAATTTACCCCAAAGTTAATTAGCATTTTTATTCACTTTAAAAATACTTTTCCATTAACCTAGAGTATTCACATGACATATTTTCACTTTACACCCTTCAAAACTCATTTGGACATTAACGGACGTGTCAGACTCGTTTTTTTTGGCATTTCTTAAAATTCACGGGTCAAATCGCCCGGAATACAAATAACACAATAATACCTTCCAAAAGGGATTATTAATCACAACAAACCATAAATCACCATAATTCTCAACAAAATCAACACCGTCAACACGGTACAAAATTTGAATATTCAGAACACAAAAAGGGCAAAGGTTACATTATACCCCCTTAAAAGAATTTCGTCCCCGAAATTCAAAACTAATAACATTACAAAACAAAATGCGGGTACTTCAACTTCATCTGATCTTCACGTTCCCACTTGAATTCAGGGCCACGTTTCGAATTCCACCGAACCTTGACGATGGCAATCCTACTATGCTTCAACTTCTTAAACTCTCTTTCTAAAATATCCACTGGCTCTTCCATAAAATTCAACTTAGCATCAACTTGAATCTCGTCCAAAGGCACTTGCAGTGTTGGATCAACCAAACACTTCTTCAGGTTCGACACGTGAAATGTGTCATGAACACCATTCAATTCCTCAGGCAAATCTAATCGATAGGCCACAGGGCCTACTTTCTTAATAATCTTAAATGGTCCAACAAACCTATGTGCTAACTTTCCATTCTTCCCAAAGCGTACCACAACTTTACAAGGCAACACTTTAAGCAAGACATAGTCACCTACACTAAACTCTAGAGGCTTCCTCCTCTTATCAGCATAACTTTTTTGACGATCACGCGCAGCCTTAAGTCTATCCTTAATCTGCGAGATCTTCTCAGTAGTCTCTTGCACTAACTCAAGTCCTATCAACTGACCTTCTCCAACCTTAGCCCACATAATTAGCGAACGATACTTTCTACCATACAATGCCTCAAATGGAGCACATCTCACACTAGAATGATAACTATTGTTATACGAAAACTCAACCAACAGAAGATGAACATCCTAACTTCCTCCGAAGTCCAAGACGCACGCTCTAAGCATGTCTTCTAAATTCTGAGTAGTATGCTCACTCTGACCACCAGTCTGAGGGTGATAAGCCATACTCATATCTAAATGAGTCCGATATAATCGAGATCGGCACACCATGTCTAGCAACTATCTCATTCAAATACAATCTAGCCAACCTTTCCATCTTATAATCCTCATGCATAGGTAGAAAATAAGCAGACTTAGTCAATTGGTCCACAATGACCCAGATTGTGTCATGCCCACTACTAGTCCTAGGTAACTTAGTCACAAAATCCATAGCTATCCCTTCCCATTTCCATATGGGAATCTCAGGTTGCTGGAGCAGGCCAGATGGCCTTTGATGCTCAGCCTTAACCTTCAGACAAGTCAAACACTTACTAACATATTCAGCTATATCCTTTTTCATTCCAGGCCACCAATACCTATCTCTCAAATCATAATACATCTTATCAGCTCCTGGGTGTATAGAGTACTTTGACTTATGGGCTTCATCCATTATCAGGGTTCTCACCTCACCCTTGAAAGGTACTCATATTCGATCTAGGTAGTATAAAGTTCTATCACTTCTCTGTTCTATCATCTCATCTAAACCTTTCTGCAATACTGCAAACTCATCTATAGCCTCCTTCTGAGCCTCCAGTATCTTATCTTTGATACTCGACTGAAGGATCATATTCATAGCTCTAACTCTCTTAGGCTTTACTCTTTCCTTCTTACTTAGGGCATCAGCCACCACATTCGCCTTACCCGGATGGTAGCGAATTTCACAGTCATAATCACAAAACAACTCTATCTAGTGACGCTGTCATATATTCAACTCTTTCTAACTAAAGATATGCTGAAGACTCTTATGGTCCATATAGATGACACTCTTTGTCCCATACAGATAATGTCTCCAGATCTTAAGTGCAAACACAACCGCACCCAACTCTAAATCATGGGTAATATAATTCTTCTCATAAATTTTCAACTGCCTAGACGCATAGGCTATCACTTTACCTCTTTGCATTAACACACAGCCTAGTCCTATCCCGGACGCATCATAATATACCACAAAGTCTTCTGGTCCATCAGGGAGAGCTAGAACAGGCGCATTATACAACTTATCCTTCAAGGTCTGAAATGTCAATTCCTGTTCCTCACCCCAATCGAAAGTCTTACTCTTCTGAGTCAAGATAGTAAGAGACTTAGCTATCTTAGAAAAGTTCTCAATGAACCTACGGTAATACCCAGCAAATCCAAAGAACGAACGAACCTCAATCAGAGTTCTAGGGGCTTTCCAATTCTTAACAGCTTCAATCTTACTATGGTCCACATGAATTCCATTACCATTTATCACATGCCTAAGAAACTGCACTTCTCTTAGCCATAATTCACACTTAGAAAACTTAGCATACAGTTTCTCCTTTTTGAGCAGTTCCAAGACTAACCTTAAATGTTCTACATGCTCCTCTCGAGTCTTAGAGTAGATTAAGATATCGTCTATAAACACTATCACAAACTTATCAAGATACGGCCTACAAACTCTATTCATCAAATCCATAAATATTGCTGGTGCATTAGTCAAACCAAAGGGCATTACAGTGAACTCGAAATGTCCATAACGAGTTCTAAACGCAGTCTTTGGTATGTCATCCTCATGCACTCTCAGTTGATGGTATCCAGACCTAAGATCTATCTTCGAGAAAAACTACGACCCTTGCAGTTGATCAAATAGATCATAAATTCTATGATCCACTACCAAGTGATGAGGATAGAATGCAACTTCATGAATTGATGACTTTATGTACCAACTTACAAAAACAGATTCTTGACTAGGAGGAAACAAAGACTGCTCAAGCAAAGGAGATTGCTGATTTGAAAAAGAGGGTAAAGAAACTAGAAAGGAGGAAAAAGTCAAGCACTTTAGGGCTCAAGAGATTGAAAAAGATTGGTTCAGCTTGAAGGATTGAATCCTTTGAAGAGAGTTTGGGTGCTCAGGAGGATGCATCCAAACAGGGAAGGAAGATTGTTGACATTGATGTTGATGGATAGGTGACCTTGATTGATGAGACTCAGAGTATGAATGATGATAACCTCATGTTTGATACTGATATTCTTAATGATGATGAGGTGTTTGTAGAGCCTAGAATTAATGATGCTTTAACTACAAAGTCAATTCCATTTACTGCTGCTAGAACAAACATTGAAGAGTTGACTCTTGCTCAGACATTGATTGAATTTAAAGCAGCTAAACCCAAGGTTATTACAACTGCTGCTACAACAGTTACTGCTGCTGACACAAGGTCCAAAGGGATTGTCATGCAAGAGCCATCTGAAACACCTTCACCAAAAGCAACAATTTCTTCTTATTGATCCCACTTGAATAGATCTTTAACTCCTTTGCTTGATGTAAGGTTTAGTATCCTTGGATAAATCCAAATGTACTAAGATTGAAACTTTGTGTGTATGATATAAACTATGCGGAATCTAGTTTATACCACTAAGAAGAATAACAGTAAAGTATGTTTGACACACAGAAATACAACCAAAACAATAAGCTTCAATATATTAATACAAACACTCTTTGCTAGTGTTAGGGTTTACAAGAACCTTGAAGCTATACGAATAGAATTATACTTGACACTTTGATGCTATGATCCTATGTGTTTGATGATATGAATTCTATACCCTAGGACCTCCTTTTATACACCAAGGAGTCCTAAATGATTTACAATATATTCTATAAATTTTGATTATCCTTAAAGATCTTTTCCATAAATATTAATCCTTATCCCGTAAGCAATCTTGATCTTCAAGCAATCTTTATCTTTATCCATCCAGCAGTTGTAACTCTTATCAACAGTTGTAACTCTTGGACTAACAGCATTAACTTTGTTGAAG
Source organism: Tanacetum coccineum (assembly GCA_026074375.1). Taxonomy (NCBI): domain Eukaryota; kingdom Viridiplantae; phylum Streptophyta; class Magnoliopsida; order Asterales; family Asteraceae; genus Tanacetum; species Tanacetum coccineum. Next base: position 57,750 of record BQNB010014442.1, read on the forward strand.
ACAGTAGTAACTCAACAACACTAACTGAGTACAAGCAGCATTAACTACTTAGAATATTTCTTCATTCTCTATTAGCAGTACTAAGTTTACTCTAGCAGTACTAAGTTACACTAACAGTAGTAACTGCTTAGTCTTCACTTCTGAGCAGTCTTAACTTCTACTAGCAGCAGTAACTTTATAGTAGCAGTAGTAATATATACTAACAGTAGTAACTAGCAGTAGTAACATTATACTACCAGTATTAACTACTTAGTATAATTTTCATTAGAATCACTAACAGTGCTAAGTTTTACTTGACAGCACTAATATATACCTGAGCAGTAAAAACTCTATGAAGTCTTTTAATCCCAACAATCCTCCCCTAAACTCGATATTCATCTTCTGAATCTTCAAGTTTCTTGATTAAAAGCTTTATCTTCATCAGGAGGATGCTTTCAAACACTTCCAGGATTCTTTTGTTGCTTGATCATGTGCTTGATAAGTTGATAGCACATCTCATTCCAATGATCTGATTGAAGCTTCACAAATGAACCAGCAGTGTATTTAACTTTTTGGTCAATACTACAACCACTCATATCTTGCACAAACTCCATTTTCTTAATCCTTTGAGTAAGAACTACAACACCTCCTTTACCACCATATTCCTTAGGGTTACAAGCTAAGAACTCCTTATATGAACAACCTACCCGATTGCCATTTACAATTACATTCCCATTTTTCTCCTAAACATTCTCGTTAACCACATTACCATTTGGATTTCCAACATTTCCTTGGTTATCAACCTGAGCTAGCATGGTGGGTAAGAGGTTCTGCAATTGTTGGGTAATGATCGTCGAGAAGGCGGGTGCTCCTCCTGCACCACCATTGACTCACTCTACATTCCTACTGACTCCCTCTACGCCCCCATTAGCTCCCAAACCCTGGTTATTTCCTTGACCATTCAATTTGTCAATACACTCATCATGACCTCCCCTAGGTCCTCTACCTCTTCCACCTCTACCAACCCGTTCACCCATTCCCCCTTCTCATGATTTGGCAACAGGCCGTCCAGCACTTCGGGTCCTCATCCTTAGTGGCATTATCTACACGAGGGAGAACATGGGCAACATTAGTAGGTTGGAAAACTAGACATATATATAGAAAAATCTTACTATAATATACGACATATAAGTACCAGCCAATTATGGTGCTCAGGACAACGAATTTGTGTGAACGAAATTACTAAGTAAAGTGATGTAGTATGAAACCCTGTGAGTAACAACGTTGGCCACCGACTTATATTCACATCCTTTCCCAGTCATACTTAATATTGAGCTCACACATTTCAATGACTGAGATAACTAAAGCACCAAACCTTAAACACGTGAAAGCAAGCAAAAGCGAAACACCACGCACATAGATCCTATACGCAACTAAATGACGGACTAAGGTATAGCCTAGGTTAACCCACCTAGTTCTCTATAACCTGGCTCTGATTACCAATCTGTCATACCCAGGAGTAATGGAGAAAACTCGGGACTGCACATAATGATCAATCGTAACACAATATACAATATAGAGAAAACTACAATGCATAAAATTCAAGTGTTACAAGACCCAACAACCTTGAACAACCTCGAGTGATTCTCCAAATCACAATTAAATCTGTAAACTCTTACATTATCCAGATAAGCCCACCAGCAGGGTCCAAATCCAAACTAAACCAAATCTTCCAACTACAAACCAAATAAAATAAACAAGAAATTATATCACATGAAAAAACACTCTGGATACTTCTAAATTTGCAATCATAAAATCCCCAACTTATTCCACTTTCACTCACTATAAATGATACACGAAATATTGAACAATAATGTTGGTGACTCGTAGGTTTGACCTTAACCCAAAGAAATGCCAATTGTTTTTCAAAAAAGTAAGACAATATGCAATATGAGGAAAGTGATATAATATATTCAGGGCAACCCATGACATAGCATCCCCGCTAGTCATGTAACATAACTTAGCAATCCCGCTAGTCAATCACCATATGTCATTTACGTACCTAAAGGGCCTACCAGCTGGAGCACTAAATTAGGGCAGGACCTTACACATACCAAGGTAGGCGTACACATCTCTCTAAAAAAAAAAAAAAAAAAATAAAAATAAAAATTCCAATAACTACACAAATACTGGGTAGGCGTACCCATCCGATCCAAACACTCATACAAATACTGGGATAGGCGTACCCCTCCGATCCAAACAATTATGTAACACATAATATTCACATAACAGTCATAAGCACATATCTTGTCCCAAAACAAAACCACATTTTGCACAGTTCAAAACACATTTGAATAGCATTTTCCCCCAACGGAAAAACAGTAGAAAAATAGGGCTACGAGAACTCACCTCAAGCAAGTCTTTAGCAACCAAATCTTAATCACACAGGCAAATGCACGACAGTCCGCACGACTGACTAGTCCAGTTAATGTCCCAATTTAACCATTTAATTTTCCAAATAGTCTTCCACGTTTGATGCATAGAGTTTAGACAAGTGTCACAATTCCCATAACAATTTAGTGTGAGATGGTTGATGAATATCCCAACAATCATAACAAAACCCCATCGCTCAATAATCCATACTTATAATATTTTAAGAAAATAGATAAGTAATATACGTAAATATTTACAAATAAATAATTATAAATATATCTCGATAAGTTCATTCGGTAACCTTAGTCACCGCAAAAATAATCATAATAGGGTTGAAAATAGAACGTTTACTCATAATAAACATATTTGAGAATTTTTGGGAAAATTAATTTTTTCGTCTTTTAGTGAATTTATTTAATAATAAAATAATAATATTTTATTATTTAAATCAAAAATCATGTTTTTAAGTAAAATTTCTAAGTATAAACTTTTTACGAAATTTCGACATGACCCGTACGTTCATACAACGTTTTCCAAGGTTTTCAACCTTTATTTCAAACACTTTTCAAACTTCCGACACTTTTCTGACAAAATTCTAAAATCTAAATCTTTAAACGTTTACTAAAACGTTTTTCCCAAAATAGCATTCAATATCTCTTCGTAAAGAAACAAGTCATTTTCAAAAGTTCGTTTCAAAACGCTACTTAAAATGACTAACTATCGTGTTATTTATTGAGGCTTTAAGGCCCACAAGGGTCCACAAGGTATTAAAATCCAAAATACGATCCACGTCCAAACCAAGTCTATTTAATATAACATAAGCTCATACAAATAAGTAGAACCATAATCCGTACCACAATAAGCCCTCTCCATTAGCAATGCTTAAATAGGCTGTATTGGGCGTGAGTCCATAAAGCTATCAGAATATATATGTTTAAGCATGAAAAACGCTAGTAAGCTACGTATCACATTTGGTTACCACCATAAGCTATAATATTAGTCCACGAACATACGTCATATCACAAAAATAATAAAAATCACTTCCTTTGTGATTCTAAAAGGTGACGTGAGCATATAAGCTCAAAATAAGCCACGAAAAGCCCACAAAATAAGCTATACAAGCTATTATTCAAAATAAGCTATTTAGCAACATATGTTATTCAACCATCATGACCACAACATCAAAATTACAAAAACATTTTGTTTCTTTTCTATCGACGCAACCAAACACCCTATTATACCGTTTTGTATCTAAAAATCGAATTCACTACCGTATCAACTTGTACAACTAACATATATGAATCAATATAAACCCAAAAGGACAAACAAAATTTAAATTTAGGAACTTACAAAAAAATCTTCAAAAATGTAGATTTTGACACAGAAAAAAAAAAAAATAAAAATAAAAATAAAAATAAATAAAAAAAAAAAACGAAAAACCGCGACAACCCAACATTGTTTAAATGAATACCCAAATACTCGTATCAACCCGGAATATCACGTTCTTGATTAAAGTTGGAAAATTTATGGTGGTTTAGGGGCGGACGAACACACACACACACACTAGTGTGTTATATTTTTTTGGAAATGAAAAGGATTATGAGAAAAAATATTAAGGTTATGGGAATATAATGGTACCAAGAACGAAATAAGCTAAAAGTATTCATCTTGCCCCCTTTTGTCTTACACGCCCCATATTGGCATCCAAGGAGGGTTCAGGTCTTTCTTTTCGTGTCGGGATCACTTAAAAACTCATAAAACTGAACCGTAAAATACTCCCCAAAGTTACTTAGCATTTTTATTCACTTTAAAAATACTTTTCCAATAACTTAGAGTATTTACTTGACATATTTTCACTTTAAACCCATAAAAATTCATTTGGACATTAAAGGATGTGTCATGACTCGTTTTTCGGCATTTCTCCAAATTCACGGGTCAAACCACCCGAAATACAAATAACATAATAATATCTTCCAAAACGGGATTATTTATCACAATAAACATAAATCACCACTGATTAGGTGTTGTTTTATACACTTTTCAGGTCGTTTAACCCTAAAAATTGGTGCTTTTAATCCCAAAATAGGTACTTAATCATTTCTTTTCAGGTAATTTCACATTTTGAAGGACAATTAAGATAAATAACATGTGACTGAGCTTCATTGAGAAGAAACGGACAAGACTACAGACCTACACCAACATTGCTCAAGAATTTATCTACAGTGGCTGGAGACGGCGTCACAGATACAACGTGTATGCTTTCATCAACCGAAGACCAGGACAGCGTCATAATATTCCACAGACGTCTGAAGTATACGACCCAACCAAAATCTTAGAATATTCTATTAATGCATGGTTTCACGATTAAAAACGCGATGACGCCACATCGATTTTCCTATATATACAACTTTAATTCAGTGTGTTTTAGGTGCGTAACGTTAGAATAAAAAGAGGGTACGAACCAGTTTGTTTAGCAGCTTTAGGGATGATTTAGGGCCAAAAACCCTATTGTACTTCCTCCAACTCATGATTTTAAGTCAAGGTAAGTATATTTAATCATTCAATATGTCATGTGTTTGTTTGATTCATCTAGTGTTACTTGCTTTGTCTATAACATGCTTGGCTTAACCTTCCCCCCTATAGTGTTGTAATTTAATGATGTATGAAAACCTAGAATATAGATCTTGGTGGTGTTGCCTCTTGTGATGGATGTGCACGTTAGGCCTTAGAAAACTAGCTTTTGTCTGTATCCCTGTTGATATGTCTAGAGAAACATGATTGTGTAGAAAGGATACCATCAGGTAACAGTCTTCATACTACCTTGCCCCCTAATATGGTTGATCCACTTTTATATATTTTCATAACATGCACTTAGTGATAACCCCTAGGGGCCTATAAAGTCTTATACTACCTTGCTTGTGCGTTGCTCTAGTAGAATACTAAGTAGACAACGGGTTTGTGTAATTCGTGCATAACTTAGGAAATAATTACATAGATCATCACGAGTGTGACAAGGAAACAATACCTAGGGAGAAGACATCTAGGAGTAATACATGTAGGGATGGCAACAGGGCGGGTTTGGGGCGGGGCGACCATCCCCATCCCCAAACCCGCTTATTAAAGTGTTCCCCAAACCCGCCTCGATCCCTGTCAGGGATTTAATAGGGGGGGCCCGTTGGGGCTTGATGCTCCCCCAAGCCCACCTCGTATCTTTTAGGATTCTAGATTTATTGAGACAAAATAAATAAAAGAATGAAACAAAAGGATCAAAATCATCATTAATGAATTCTACAAGCTGGTAGAGAATATGAAGATTATGGTCAAAGCTATCCAAAAAAAGATTCTGGAAGAACTCCATAAGAAGATAAAGACAAATAGAAGATTTTTGTTAAATGTTAAAAGATTTACTTGTTTAAATCATTTATGTTACCTTCCCTATTGTAATCATGAGTATTTTTCCCCCCCCCCCCACCTTTTTTTCCCCCCCCCCACCCCCCCCCCGCTATATAAAGAGGAAACGTTAGGTCCACATAGTTTTAGCATCCAAAAAAGTGTGTGTGTGTGTGTGTGTGTGTGTGTGTATACTGGATCAATGTAGACGTCTAGTATGGTGGTGGTGTAGCCTCAAGGTAATCAAGGTTTTCCTTGATCCATGTTACTGTTAGAGTCAAGTAACTGTATTATTCTGATCAAATAATATCGAGGCTTGATGGAAACGTTTGGTAATAAAACCTTGTTTAATAAATTTGATGTTCTTTATTAATTCCGTTGTGCATATTGTTTCATATGTGATTGTTAATCCTAGATATAAGATCTAAACAAACTAAGCTTAAACGATCTAAAGAGTTATATTAAACTCCACAAGTGGTATCAGAGCATGTTGTGAAGCTTTGACTAAGAAGAAATAAACTTGTTTAACTAGATTAATTTCTCATTAATAAGATGGAGGCAGGAACTACTACTACCACCTTGACTGCAAGACTCCCTATCCTTAACCCAGAGGACTATGATCTCTGGTTAATGAGGATAGAATAATACTTTCTTATGATTGATTACTCTCTTTGGGAGGTAATTAAAGGAAAGGTAACCCACTAGCAGACGCCAACAGAAATCCAGAATCTGCATGTAAACAGACCCTAAAACACAATCCTCCACTAACTCCCCTCACTCAAGAGAAGACTGCCCGCTGCACTCAGAATAGGCGCTCCCAATAAGTATCAAATAACGTTCCATACCATCTCACGAATGCAAAATTGCTCAAGAAGCCAAAGAGAAGAGGCAATTAGGAAACAAGGCATCCAAGAAGGTTATATATAGTCACACTCAAGCAATAATATGTAGAACTATGGCAGGGATTAAGTACAAAAAGAAGCTAAGGTTCAGAGGACACTTCTCAAACAACAATATGAGAACTTTGCTGCATTAAGTTCTGAATCAATGGATCAAACCTTTGATAGGTTACAAAAACTTATCAGTCAGTTGGAGATCCAAGGAGAAGTGATTAACCAAGAAGATATGAACCTAAAGCTCTTGAGAAGTCTTCCATCTAAATGGAAGACTCATGCCTTAATTTGGAGGAACAAGGTGGAAATTGAAACCATTAGCCTTGATGACTTGTATAATAACTTGAAGATATATGAACAGGAAATTACAGGTTCATCAAGCACAAGTCAAAATTCACAAGCAAATGATACTGCTCATGGAGTTAGTACTACTCATAGTACTACTCATACTCAAGGTAATGGTGTTAACTCTGTATGTCTAGATAATCTTTGTGATGCTGTGATTTGTGCTTTACTTGCAAGTCAACCCAACTGTCCTCAACTTTCTCAAGAAGATCTGGAACTACTTCATCCTGATGATTTGGAAGAAATGGATCTTCAATGGGAGATAGTCATGCTGACAATCAGAGCAAGAAGGTTTATCAAAAGAACAGGGAAGAAGCTGGACATAAATGGTCAAAGAGTTGGTTTTGACAAGTCAAAAGTGGAATGCTTCAACTGTCATAAACATGGACACTTTGCAAGAGAATGTAGGTTTCTAAGAAATCAGGAGTACAAAGGAAGAGAGAATAATACAAGAACTATTGCAGTGGAGACTCCTACTCAGAATGCCTTGATAGCTCAAGATGGAATTGGAGGATATGATTGGAGCTACCAAGCTGAAGAAGAGCAACCTACAAACCATGCATTGATGGCATTTACATCTTCAGGAAGTTCTTCTAGTTCAGATTCTGAGGTAGATTCTTGTTCTAAAACATGTGTAAAAGCTTATGCTACTCTTAAAGAACAATATGATAGTTTGTCTTCTGATTACAAAAAGTCTCAATTTAATTTAGTATCTTATAAAGCAGGTTTAGAATCAGTAGAAGCTAGATTAGCTCACTATAAGAAAAATGAGGCTGTGTTTGAAGAAAGCATAAATGTTTTAAAACTTGAAGTTAGACTAAGAGATAATGCCTTAAATGAATACAAAATGAATTTGGAAAAAGCAGAAAAAGAAAGAGATCAGTTAAAACAAACATTAGAGAAGTTTTAAAATTCATCCAAGTCTTTAAATAACATACTAGAAAGTCAAGTAATTGACAAGTTTAAAACAGGACTAGGATATGATGCAGCTACTGCAGCTTCTCCTGCAGTAGAAAGTTTTGTGAATTTATCTGATAAGTCTGGATCAGATAAGGGATATCATTCAGTTCCCCCACCTCTAACAGGGAATTTCATACCTCGCAAACCTGATCTAACATTTATGGATGAAATAGTTGAAAGTGAAAATTTGGATGTTACTACTGTTGTTACACCTAGTAATGAAAAGACAGTTGAAAATAAGGGTGTGTTCAACACAGTTGAATCTAATACTGTTAGGAGAGAGTGTTGTGCCTCAATTAATGAGGAGTTGGTGTCAGATGGTAAGAAGAAAACTGTTTTTCCTACTGTTTCTAAAATAGAATTTGTTGGACCTAAACAACCAGAAAAACCAGTTAGGAAACCAGTGAAGTATGCTGAAATGTACAAGTCACAAAGGCCTAGGGGAAATCAAAGAAACTGGAATAATCAGAAGTCCCAACAGCTAGGAAGTGACTTTGTGATGTACAATAAAGCATGTTTTGTGTGTGGAAGTTTTAACCATCTAAAGAAAGATTGTAGTAAAAGGATGGTAAAACCAGTATGGAACAATGCAAGGAGAGAGAATCATCAAAATTCTACAAGAATGACTCACCCCAATTCAAAAAGAAACATGATTCCACAAGCAGTATTAATGAGGTCAGGGCTAAAAACAATTAATACTGCTAGGTCAAGAGCAGCAGTTAATGTTGCTAAGCCAAAAGAAGTACATAATGTTGTCAAGAGAAATAGGTTTCATGATGTTAAGGCCTCAGCATGTTGGGTTTGGAAGCCAAAGAACAAAGTAATAGACCATGTATCCAAACACAACAGTGCATCAATCATCTTGAAAAAATTTGATTATATTGATGCACAAGGAAGATTCAAGTCAGTGATGGCTTGGGTCCCCAAAAGAAGATGATTCAGAGGATCCTTCCAAACAGGGCAGGAAGATAACTGAAATTGATCAAGATTCTGGCATTTCATTGGTACAACATGGTGCAGAGATTCAGGGGAGGCATGAGCATGAACCAGAGTTTGATTTTGATGCTGCTAATATACCAATTAATACTACTGGTGCAGAAATTACTACTGCCAGTACATCAGAAGGAGTGCAGCAAAGGCAAAAGATAAAGATAAAGCAAAGATGGAAGAGTCTGAATCAGCAATGACCAAGACAAAAGGGCAACAAGAATAAGAAAAACTTGGTTTTAAAGTAGCTGTGAGATTGCAAGCTGAACTTGATAAAGAAGAAAGGCAGAGGATTTCCAGAGCAGAAGGTTTAATTCAAGAACTTCTTCAAAAGATATTCATACATGCTGAAAGATCAAGAAGATGAAGTGTTTGAAAGCATCCTCTCAAAATAGATGTTAATTAAGAAACTGATGATTTGAAGGTAAATCTCCAAGTTTAAGGGAGTCGGTGGATTGTTGGAATTATTAGTGACTTAGTACCGGCCTAAGCCAAAAGTTGGTACTGCTCACAAGTTACAACTACCAGTATTAACCAGTTAGTACTGCTAGAGTAAGTTAGTTTTTGCCAGAAACACTAATTAAGACTGTTGAAGGTGATCTTAAGGACTGCTGGTTATAGAGTTACTCACTACTGGGTTCAAGAGCTACTGCTGTGGTAGAGAAAATTAATACTGCTTGAAGAAGTTTACAACGCTAGTTATTATCAAGTTAATGCTGATTGAAAGTTAATGGTGATGTGATAGTTTCAACTATTTATGAGAAAGGTAATTTTAATACATTTGACTCGTGCTTTGGAAGTATTACAATACTTTGTCATTATATCAATACATTTGACTCTAATACGTAGAATGTATTGTAAGCCCATATGGCTCCTTTTGGGTGTATAAAAGGAGATCCTAGGGCATCTAGTTTAGCATCTCATCAGCATACACATCATATAAGTTTTCCATCTCAGTTTTCCATAGAGTTCATAGCTTCAAGGTTGTAAACCCTATCACTAAGTCAGAGTGATCGTATTAATATATATTGAAGCTTATTGTGTGTATTTATTCACTTTGTGTCAAAAACAATATATTTACCTGTTTCACTGAGATATACTTCTTAGTGGTATAAACTAGATTATGCATAGTTTATATCATTCAATCAATGTTTCATTCTTAGTATTTTTTGATTTATTCAAGGATACTAAACCTTACAAGCTAAGGATGTGAAATAATCTATTTGGTATCAACCATTATTTATGACAGAATTCCTACGTGTCTAGGTTTAAGGAAGAAGTACCGCCTTAATTATTATGATTGATTATTGCGCCTCGAGATAGGTAATACATTGCTACTAATAACTAAAACCAAAAACAACATTTAAATTGGATTAATAATGGCTAATACAGTGTTCTTATTTTTGGCTAGGACCGCCTCTTTTATCTTCTGTTGAATTTGCTTGCGTGTCTTTCTTGTGTTATTTGTGTCTTGAATTGTTTATTTCACCACCAGAAACCGTGTCAGTCTCTCGGCTGAAAACCCACTTGATGGTTAGAATTAGGAGTTAACTTAGGTTAGCATTGGTTTTATATAGTAGAATAGAATTAACTTAATTTAGATAACCAAAATATTAATAAATTGAAAGATTGATTCTCGCTCTTAGTGATCGACACCCTAGTTACCACGAAACTCCATCTGACCTGGTACACTGCCCGTTAAAGTGTTGTTTTTTGTTAAGTCGGCAAAATATAAATTTAAAACTTGAACCATTGTAATTACAACCTCACAACGACACATCAGTCCTTTCATGTCAACACGTTTTTTCCAGCGAAAACAAATCATTTATAGCCAATCATTTGCCTAGGATCCATCACCTCAGCCAATTATTAGCTGCTTTCCAAAAGCCTCGGCATCCATCTTATGACAAGTGCCATTTTTGTCTTTTAGTCCACGTGGCAGGCCCTAATTGGCCAGCCACCTCATAACCGCCACCTGCTGCCACCTCTGACCTGGTACTGACATGTCAGTCTAATCCTCATACCTGCACAGTCAGATGTTAAAAGCTGCCACATGGCAGGCTATGATTGGACAGCCGCCGCCACGTGGCAGAAGTGGGACCCACATGTCACGTGTCATCCAAGTGTTAGCCACGTGTCATCCACGTGTCACCACGTGGCATCAAGTGTCTGACCTCGTACTGACATGTCACTCTGATCCTCATACCTGCATAGTCAGATATTAAAAGCTGCCACGTGGCAGGCTGTGATTGGACAGCCGCCGACGTGGCAAAAGTGGGACCCACATGCCATGTGTCATCCATGTGGCATCCACACGGAGCTAAAGTGTCACTACGTGGTAGCCACGTGGCAGCTGATGTGGCAATGGGGTGAGTTGCATAACCTTTCCACGTGAAGGTTGCTACCACGTGTCAGCCACGTGTGACGTGACAATGGGGTGAGTTGCATAACCTAGTGATATAGCAATTCTATACACGTAAATTATAAAATATATAATATGATGGAAAATTACCAAACTACCCTTGAGGACAAAGGTAAAAAAGGAAAATCTTCTCAAATATATATAATATAATACGTATATTTACCAGGAAGTATGATTCCCGGGTCGTTATCCCCCAACGATTTGTGAAATTGAAACCACGTTTGATGTTTGGACAATGATTTGAATTGGAAACAAAGATTGATTTGATTATCTATATCTACTAATGAAAATCAACAATTAAAATAAGCAAACAAAAACAATTAATGCACAAGAAACAATTAATGGGAACAAAGAAAACGCGACAAATAAGCAACTAAAGCAAGATTAACCCCTATGGATGCAAATAGAATTTCTAAACCTAAATTAAAACAAAAGAAAGTTTTAAGAAAAAGAAAATTATTTTTTTGATTATTTTTGTATTTATTATGAATTAAAAACTAAATTAATCTATTTAAATCCTAGAAAATAGCAAATAAATTCCTAAAAATTCTAAAAAATGATTTTTAACTTTAGAAAAATCTAAAATATTGTAAAAGCTCAAAAAAACTATTTTTAACTATTTTTTAATATAAAAATTCTATTTTATAAAACTAAATTAAAAAGTTGAAAATGAATATAAAAGAGGTAAAAATAATTTTAATGCATGAAAACTAAAAGTAATTATTCTAAATCTAAAAAGTATTTATGTATTTTTTAAAAACTAATTTTTCTAATTTTTTCATAATTTTTAAAGTATTTATCTAAGAAAAATGATTTAAAATTAACAAATAGAGAGAAAAATACCAAAAATTCACAAAAAGTCCTAAAAGTAACAAAGAATGAGGTAAAAATAAGAAGAAACCCCTAGCTTATCTAATAAGCTCTCAAATAAGTCAAATAAGCTACGGCTTATTAAATGGGCTTAAGGCCCAAATGATGCTTATTAATTAAATGAAAGAAGTAATGAACAGATGAGCTATTGAAGCGGGGTAGTAAGTGTATGTGTTAGTGTGCAAGAGGTCACGGGTTCAAGTCCCATTAACAACCTTTTTGTATTTTTTTATTTTAAAAAAAACTCAAAGAACAAAAGTTGTAGATGACACTTTTTTAAGCAACTTTAACAAAGACACTATAAGCTCAAGCTCAATATTAAGCTCTCAAACAGCTTGTGAAATAAGCTGTCTCAGAAACTAGGCTTTTGAGAGCCAAAAAACTACTTTGCATTCAAATAAGCACACAAACCTCAATTAAGCACTAAATTCAAAACCAAAAGCTGTTTCTGAAAGCTTATGATGTCTAGAAGCTAACTTTAATAAGCTACCTTAACTGAAAACACTTTAAAACTTCTAAATCTAGTGATCTATTGAAGCGGGGTGGTAAGTGTATGTGTTAGTGTGCAAGAGGTCACGGGTTCAAGTCCCATTAACAACCTTTTTTGTATTTTTTTTATTTTTAAAAACTCAAAGAACAAAAGTTGTAGAGGACACTTTTTTAAGCAACTTTAACAAAGACACTATAAGCTCAAGCTCAATATTAAGCTCTCAAACAGCTTGTGAAATAAGCTGTCTCAGAAACTAGGCTTTTGAGAGCCAAAAAACTACTTTGCATTCAAATAAGCACACAGACCTCAATTAAGCACTAAATTCAAAACCAAAAGCTGTTTCTGAAAGCTTATGATGTCTAGAAGCTAACTTTAATAAGCTACCTTAACTGAAAACACTTTAAAACTTCTAAATCTAGTGATCTAAACAGCTAACTCAGGAAAACACACTTTAAGCTCAAAAACTAATTAAGCTAAAATCCACATTAAGCTACTACTGATCTTGAACTTTTGAAATCTCATCACTCTACTAATAAGCTACAAATCTAGATAATAAAAACTAAATCTATAAGCTAAAAATCTAAAAATGAGAAACTAAATCTTAATAGCTACTGTTTTTGGTTTATTCAAAATTTTAATGAACTTTAAAAGCTAATTTAACCTAGATAATAAGCTAGAATTTGAAAAGCAAGCTTTAATCTATCTTAACCTATATGTAAACTATTATCCTACTGAATTTTAACTAATAAGACCTACTAAAGCTAACTTAAATGTGATCAAAGAGGGACTGCAGTTGGACACTGCAGTATGACCTATCTGATGCACTTGGTAAATGGTAAAACCCAAATGCAGGTGACCTTAAGGGTCAAGCATGCATTAGACACACCAATTAGGTGTGTACCAACACTAAACAAACACAATCCAAGCTCAGGAAAGCTTGGATCAAAAATTACTTATCAATCTTAAAATTCAAACTCCCCTGGTGCAAAAACTAAGATAATAAGCCTTTACTTCTTAAATTTTGAAATCTAGTTTAAGAAAACAAGTTAACTACTGATTTTAAGTGAATTAAAAAAAACTAATTCAAAAACATTTAGCAACTAGGAATGACTTTTGAAGGTCAAACATAGCAAATCCAAACACTCCTTTAAACATATAAAAACTCAACTAGCTTATGAAAATGAATCCTAATGATTAAAGCTTGATTACCAGATGATAGTAAGCTTATATAAATCCTATTAAGCAAATTTAAACTAACTAATAAGCAAAACCTATAAGCTATAAGCTAAACTAGTATTTTTGTAATTTTTAAGAGTTTTTATGAAATTATCAAACAACTAACCTATGAAAACTTTGATAAATCTAATCTATCCTACACAGATAATCAACTTTGAAAGATTAAATCCAACAATTAAATCAAAAAGACTCAAGCAGTACTAACTTGAGGTTAGTACTGCTAGTTCCAAACACTCCCTTAGAATCCATGAAATCTTATTAAAGCTTGCAAAACTGATTTCTATCTATCTAAACTTGAATACCAGATAACACTTAGCTTTTAACAAGTCTAATGAACTAATCAAGAACAAGCAAATAAGCATTAAGCAAAGATCTAAGAGCTATGCCACTATAATTTTGGATTTTCATGATTTTTTTTAGACAAAAGTTAAAAATTAAGATCTACTTTATTTAAGCTAAAAACAGATAACAAAACATGATCAAATAGCACAAAGAGATAGAAATAAGCACTAATAAGCAAGTGATAAGCAAATAAGCAGATTTAAGCTAGAACATAAAAGTAGAAGAGGAAATAGGAAACTAACCAAGGCCTTAGCAAAACAAAGGCTTATAAGGCTCAAAGAGCTTGTCAACAGCTCTAGCTTATCAATGATATAGGTCTTAGTAAAAGTCTACGTGACTCTTCTATTTTAAGCTCATCTTCCAAAAAGTCCATAATCCAATAAGCAAAGGTATTAATCTGTTTTTAGAGGTTTAAGTAGATTAAGGAGCTTATTAGAGCTCAATTTGAGCTTAGAGACTCAAAGAGCTTAAGATGAGCTTATGAGAGTAGCTTATGAAACAAGTGAACACAAGTATTTGAGATTTTATAAGAGCTTATAGAAAAAAATAGATTATGAACAAATAAACTATGGCTTTATTGATTTAAAACTGATTCCATTACTTGAAAATGAGATTACAAGACTTAGAAATTACCATGAAAATTTTGAAACTAATAAGCTAAAAAAAACAAAAAAACTATTATAAAGCTTTCTCTAAAAGCTACTTCTAGTTCGTCGTTGTGTTCGTGCTATTGTACGGGAGGAATGTTAGGCTATTTATAGCCTTCTTTCTGATTCTAGCTTTTCCTAGGTCACCCCCATAATTCAGTTTACACAGCTAAACTTTAATATTTGCCTTTTACAATTCCCTTCATTCATTGGATCATTATAAATTTGGGCGTATTGGATTATTAGATTTGCATAGCGGCTCATCAAGGCATCTGCCAGCGTGGAATAGGCAGGCACTCGGCAATTCTGTGAGGGGATTTGTCTTTTTGTGACACCACCCCGTTGTGTTTCTTGTCCGGCTTGTGTAGTGTGCTGTTTAATTTTGTTATTTAAATTTTTTTTCTGGATATTTATGGTTTTAATTTTTATTTTTTATTATTATTCTTCTTATATTATTTCTAATTTAAATTGTATATTTTAATTATTATTATTTAATTATATATTTATAAATAGATTAAGAAAATTTATTTAATACACCCATTCATTGGGCTGTTTTTGTCTCTCGTGTTTTTTGTGGTTTACCTCTTTTTTACTGTGTTCTGTGATCCTATTCTTTTGCGTGGGAGTACTTTTGACCAATAGGAATGTGCGTGTGTTGGTTGTGATTGAGTTGTTACATTACTTAGACACATTGGATTCTTATCACTTTGAAATTATCTATTGCACGCACTCATACTTTAACTTTCCCCTTTCCCCTTTGCTTTGATTTTGAACATTGTGGTTTAATAGTTAGAAGATTTAGAAGGTTTTGATAGATTAGAAGATGAATGAACAGTAGTTTATTACAAACCATGATTTTCACTGCGCGTTTTTTTATAAGGGTGTTGTATTTGTGTTTTTCTTCTGCGTTTCTTTGTTTCTATCTTGATACACGCCCGGACCCATGGCTTAATTGTTTTGACTTTGGGCTTATAAAAATGAATTGGGCCAGGGTGACAGGTTTTTGGTTTGGTATTATAAGAAATATAACGGGCGTTATCTCTTATAATAAAGAGATAACGGCCATTAAGGCATCAAGGGTTATTTTGAATTTTTGGTTTAAGTTGGAGGGCTTTTGTGGAAATTTGAGGGTTTTGGCTTTTTGTAAGTTGACCAAGGGTTGACCAAGGCTTGACTGAGGGTTGACCACTATTGACTTTTTGACCTTTTTGTAGAAAACTTCTGGCTCTTTGTGTGCTCTTCCATTCTCGTGTCCGTGTTTGTCCGGTTTTGACCGTTTTCTTGTGATTTTTGCTTTATCCGTACCTGCACAATAAGAAAGACAAAACAAGCAATATACAAGCATTTTATGCATAGTTTTGGTCTTTTAAGGGTTATTTTTGATGTAAAAAGCATATGTGTTTTCACACATATCAACACCGTCTAAATTCCAAACAGAAGTGCAAGTGAGTTTTCGAAAGCACTTCAAGATCCAGTCCACAAATTGGTCTAACTGAAATAAGATTATGTCCGGAGGCGCCACAACAAATTCCTTTAGATATGTTACATTCCTAGCTGATAATTCACCGATAACCCATAATCTTTGCAATAGGGTGCATTATCTGAATATAATATTTCCCAGAAATTTACTACGAAGATCATGAGCTGAGAGCGGTTCCCTGTCATATGTTTTGAGTATCCGGAGTCAATACAGAAGGACTCAATCTGGACAACCTGTCATTAACAAGATAAGAAGAAGATGAAACATGTGTAGCAATGGATTCCCAAGAATGATTGGGTTTTGAGTTGTTAGAAATCCTAGATTATATAAGCTTAGATTTTTTACTCAAACCTACAGATTTTACTTGTTTGGGTCTCCTGATATATACTTTAATCTATGGTTTTTGTGTTTCTACTGAGTGAGAAGTGGTTTCCTTAAGGGGGACTACTTTAGTGGAAGTGATCCTAGTTAAAGGGCATGAATTACTAACTAAAGTAAAAGTTCTTCCTGTCGGTATCAACCTATAGCCAATATCAGTAAACACTTTACCCATAGGTTTCCAAATATTTTGCTTTTTGTTACTCTTTAGAACGTACATTCACATCTTTAAGAAAATCAAGAACACACATATCAAGGATTGCATAAAACATACACTTATTACAAGTAGCAAGATCCTATTGTTCTTTGTATTGCCTGAAGGATTTGATCTGCGAGTACTAGTAGAACTCTTCAATCATGTAGAAGTCAACATAGGTTTGTTAGAATCTGGTATGTTGTAGGAACCTACTTGTTTTTTTGTGTTACTTTGTAATGTGATAGGTTCGGCAAACCTAACTTTCTTATTTTTGTTCAATGGTGTGACAGCAACCAATTTCTCACTAGATTTGTTTACAGAAGGG
>BQNB010014443.1:0-75119 GCA_026074375.1 Tanacetum coccineum
CCACAAGGACGGACGGTGTAGTTTACTCTAATAATAATAATAACCCTTGTCGGGCGATGTTTGATGCTGCACAACGTAAACGCGCTAAGTATGAAGCTAAATGTGTAAATATTGGATATGGTTTTCTCCCCTTCTCATTCTCTTCTTTTGGTGAACTTGAAGAGGATGCAGTGACCTTACTGAAGCAGATCCGAAAACTCTCCTTGACTTAAGACATTGGGGCACGCGTTGCTGTTCACATTTTTAATAGGATCGACTTTGCTATCGCTAGAGGAGTGGGGGCCCAGATAGTATCTCGGATTCTTACTAATTTCTTATAAATATCCTGAATTTTTAATAAAAGTGATGTTATAATAATAAAAAATAAATATAATAATAATAATAATAATGATTTATTTAATAATAATAATAATAAAATATTTGACAAATAATAATTATAATAATAATAATAAATAGAGGATACTTATGAGTTCTAACTGGCTTATGGTGGTTTCAATCTTTGAGTTGGGACATATTATGAACGATAAGATTTACCGGTGTGTGTTATGTTATATGTTAGGTGTTCCCTTATTCTTTGTTCTGAAACCGTGATCAACTTGCTCTAGGGTTTTTTCGAGGATATTTATGGGGAGCCTGCTATATCGTGTAATGGTATTGTTGGTATTAGACATCGACATAACGTCGCGCGTGATACCTTTGTCGACATCTGTTTTGGTCTGGGATTTTAGCTAGTAAAGAAGTTGACATCGGGCGGGACAAACCCTTATGTCCAATTGATATGTTGCTCTACTCGTGGGATGAAGGGCTTGATGTATGTGTGGATCTGACAGGGTTATCGCCCTTGACGCTAACTGGGATGATTGATTTTGTGCCGAGTCATGTGGTGATTGAGGTTGCACAAGGTAAACACGTCAAGTACGAGGCTAGGTGCGCAAATATTGGATATGGTTTTCTCCCCTTCTCATTATCCTCTTTTGGGGAACTTGAGAAGGATGCAGTGACATTACTGAAGGGGATCTGAAAGTTCTTTGTGGCTCAAGACATTGGGGCACGTTGTTCACATTTTTAATAAGATTATCTTTGTTATAGCTAGAGGAGTGGGGTTTAGATAGTATATCGACTTCCATTGAGCTTATGAATGCAGTGGCTAAGATTAATGATCCTCAATGTGAGTTGTTGCTTCTTCACTCTTGTACGGGTATTTCCAAGCTATACTTTTCTATGCGTACATGCTCGCCCCGTGTCTTTGAGTCTGCCTAACGTTCTTTTGACGTGGCTCTTCGTTCCTCTATTTGAGCGTATTGTCACTGCTTCTGGACCAGGATTCGGTGATTGGCAATGGAGGCTTGCCACCTTACCCTTTGCTTTTGGGGGGCTTGGTGTCTATTTTGCTGGTGATGTTTTGAATTATGCCTTCCTTGCTTCACGGTTACAGTCTGCTGAACTGCAGACTAAGCTTCTTCGGCATACTGATATTGTAGCTTTTGGGCCTAATTTTGATGATGCCTTGTGTGTGTTCAATACGTCTATGGAGACTGACTTTTTGAGTAATCTATATATTTTTTAACATATTTTTGCCAAGATATTAAATGTCATTCGTTCTACTTTTAAACAGGTCTTCTCATAATATTTTTGTGTCGTTGTCAATCAAATTACGTATCCCGTTCTTGTTTATTAAAAAGTCGGTATATTCTTTCTCCAGTAGAAATACGTCTCGATTCTTTTTTTTTCATCATTTAGGTTGATGGGTTTTTTTAAAAATAATGATTACTTGTGTCTAGTTTCTACTTCTTTTTCACAAGTTGTCATACTTTAAAATAATAAAACCTAAAAGTGATGTCTAGTTCCCCGCTAATGTTTTGCTTATGTTATATGTGCACTTGTATACTAACTTGTTTTGTAGCACAACAATATATTGATGCATTGGTTCCCCAAATAAGGGGGGAAGACATACACGAGGGGGATCACTTTAGCACTCTACTAATTAAAATCTGCATCGAAATTCTTGAGCATCGATGGTAATTTATTTGATCCATGAATCCGTTAGAGTTAATATACAAGAAATGATATTATCATGGGGTTGCAATGAGCAAGGGGGAGTTAGGAGATATGTGGTTAAATAGCATGGAGTTGGTTAAACATTTATAGAAAGACTTCACTAGGAGAGTGCCAAGCTTACCTATATAGGAGTTAGGATTTGAATTGGTCAAATACGATGAAAGGCTCATCCATAATCCAAATACGTCACCCCACTCAACTACAAAAACCCACCTAAAAATTATTTCCCCATTCTCCAACATATTATACTTGGGGCATCTTCCCTTTTCCTAATTCCTTCAAACCTCACACACCTCGAAGTTACTACCTTTTTCTCTTAGCCTACTTCTACCTCTCTTGTCATTTTCTAAAACTATCCAAAGAAACACTCAACTAGGGATGGCAACGGGTCGGGTTCGGGGCGGGTTTTAGTGTACCCGTACCCGCACCCGTTTATAATATCCACATCCGTACCCGCCCCATTACCCGTTGGGTACCCGGTTAATATTATCCATCGGTTTTTCGGGTTTCCCCGCGGGTATCGGGTATTCCCAATTGAATATTTTTATAGAAAAATGACGGGTATCAAGATTAAGTCACACTAAAATTCATCGAAAAATAAAGCAAAACACCCTTATATATTCAAATTTTTTAAAAGTTAAAGAAAACAAATACCGTATTAGACGATTTAGCGCTTTCGAATAATTTATGTAACATTCAAATGTGTTAAATAATAGAAATAGTTATATAAAAAATACAATGGAAGAAATTATATGTAATAATATATATACTTTAATTAATTATAATAACAATAAAGCGGGTACGAATTCGGGTAAATGGATACGGGTACGGGTACGGGTAATCGGGGCGGGTATTATCAAAACCCGTCACCGAACCCATACCCGGCTAAATTCTTTTATCAATACCCGTACCCGCATCCGAACCCGCCAACCCGCCCCCGAACCCGACCCAACCGGTTCGGGTTTCGGTTTTCCTCATCGGTTTCGGGTGCTTTTGCCATCCCTAATGCAATCATCTTGTTGTATGCTTGGTCTTGCTTTGTATTTTATGTTTTATGGTTTTTAATGAATAGCGGTTCAAAAAAAAAGTTAGTCAAGTCAACCCAACTGCAGCAAGCTAAATATCATTTACAATTGTGAATCATAACAGAATCCTTTAGTAAATCACTTGCATAGGTACACAGAACTAAATCTTAACTTATAGTAGTAGGCGACAACAGTTAGGTCACCTCATAAATAATGCAAAATGCTCTAACCAGCAACTTCTTATAATAAGTAACTCCCTATTCTAGACTCGCGGAACTATAGAGCTAAAAATATGCTACTAGTAAACACTTGTTCAAATTGTTTCCTTAATTTCGAAACATACAGCGTAAACTATGGTTTAGATATTATATTAAATTCATTATATTATTAATCTCATAAAAATCTAACTCACAGGTGTAAACTAATACATATCTACATTTGTTTTTATAGCTTTGGGATGATACACGCCATCTAACACCGTTGGAGATCGACCAAGTGGCTTATATGATTCTGAACGAGTTTTATAGGGCTGTAGTTACTCCTTTAGGTACAACGGCTCCACAATAGTTCAGGTTTTATATTTTCGTGATGATGACGTTTAAACAATTGTAATGGATACACTTTTGTCTAACTTAGGTTGTTGCGTTTGTTGATGTTTATATTGAATGTTAAGTTTGTTGAATGTTTATATTGAATGTTGTTTGTCTATGCTGCAATGTTCGTGTTTCCTGCGGAAAATATTATGGTAGTGTTTGGTTATAGGAAATATTATGGTAGTGTTTGGTTACAGGTTCAGGAAATGTTATGGTAGTGTTTGGTTACAGGTTCAGGAAATATTATGGTAGTGTTTGGTTACAGGTTCAGGACAAGAACGTCGAATATTTTTTTTTGTTATCAAACAAATTTTAGTGCGGTTTGTTAAAAAAAACGTACCAAAAAAGAAGTATGTTCCTGTTGGGTGCGTTGAAGGTATTTGCTACGGTTGGAAAGAAAACCGTACCAAATAATCATTTTCTGCTACGGTTTAAAACCGTACTAAAAAACATTTCATTTTTTGCTACGCCTCTATCAGCTACGGTTTCGAAACCGTACCAAATGGCCTTAATAACCGTACCTAATGAGATTTTTGTGTAGTAGTGACCCTCTTACTTTCGCACGTGATTCATTGTAACTTCCATAAATTGTCTAACACGTGGTGTTATTACTTGTTGTTGTGCAGAATCTTAACATGGGAGGTGGTGACGGGTTTGATGCAGAAGGTAATGATATATGATATATTCATCTAATGATTTTGCTAACTGTGATATCATTTTGTTGTTGAATTAACGCCTGTGTGAACATTTACAGGCGATGAAGATGAGTGACACTGAAGAAGAGGTGAAGGAAGAGGAAGCTATCGGTAAGCAGGAAGTTTCACCACCCGTTAGTAACCAAGTTGAGGCGACAACTTGAGCTAAAGATTTGGTGGTAGTTTCGATCAACTATACATTCAAAAGTTGACGTGCAGTTGTGATCTAGTAGTGTTGTTGACATCAGTTATAGTGAGTACTAGTTTATCTTGAAATACAATGCACGTGGCTGAAATTTTATAAAAAGTTTTATCTTTTCGACATACGCTGTGATGTTATTGGCTAGCTTGTCTGTTTTGTCGATCTCATGACGTCTTATTGAAACGCCCCTTAAAACGACCCATGAATTTTTTTTGAAAAATTACTCGTAAGATGACTTTACAAACAACCTATATGAATTTGAATACACAAATTGAAAACAACAACATACACAAGCTCATAAGTATTTATAAGAAACATATACCACAACCATTAGATGAAAACTTGAAGCATAAAAGAAGTATAAACCTTCTGTGTGAACTGTAATCAATACGCAGTATTCATTTGTTGAATACGCCGTATTGACCTAAGAAACGGATACTCCGTATCCAAAATAAGGATACTCCGTATTCATGGATACGGTTATCTTATTTAAGACCAACGAATGAATACGCCGTATTCATTGATTGAATACGTCGTATTACACTTAGGTTTGCAGTACGCCATATCAGTGACCGTATTGCCTAATACGGCGTATACATTAAGTTGGATACGCCGTATTGATGCCCTGATACAGAACCTTTACAGAATCTGTCAAATTCTGCAGGAACTCAAACACACAAAAACCCAAATAAAACCTGTACGTTTGACACAATACACTTCGGCTATAAGTGCGCCAACATAAACCACTTCGTTAACAAGTTAATGGGTCATATTTCACTTCACCCAAACATCATTTAACACATTACTAAGAACCATTCATAACCATTATATCATTTACACATGACCCATCAACATTTTAAGTCAAAACACATGAACTAAAATGGTTCGACATCAAAAGGAACACAAAAGACCCAAAAGTAACAAAACTATACCAAAATAGAAGATTGACTCTTGGGGGCTTCAACGTTTATGATTCCTTGATCCAAAAGAGGGGTCTTCAACTAGTAAAATCGGCTAGTCCATCATCATAACACTAATCCTTCTCCTTACCCTTCTCCACACCACTTGGACCTACAAAAACATTCATTCACTAAACTATAAGCAAAAGCTTAGTAAGCACTTGACATAAACTACATTCAAATATGTTATAGCTAGTAATTAAACTAACCATAACACAACAAGGAGTAAATCAAACATTCAAACATACCTTTAAACAAGCATAATAAATATGCTAACATTAATTCTAGCATTGGATCCAAGCTAAACAAACATTCACAACTCCTTGAACATTACATCACAAATATCATAATTAACATTATGAATCCATTCATAAGTTTAGTCAAGATACTTACCTCAATTATGACTCTAATTTCCTAATTGCACACAAAGCTTGATTCCTCCTTAGCTTCCTAGTTAGGGAAAATAACTCTAATCACAACTAAATCATTCTTAGAACCATGAATTATTAACCCTTAATCATTTACACAATTTCATAACAAGAACCCTAATTTTAAAATTAAGAAATTACTTACTTGATGAGAGGATGATAATTAATGGCTCCTAATAGCTTGATTATTCTTCTTCTTTGATTAATTTTACCAATTGATAAATTCTTGTTCTTCCCTCCTTTTTCCTTGTTTGTGTCGAACAGTAGCAAACCCACACACACTTACAGATTATTCTGAAAATACCAGATATTTCATATCTTGTTATTTACATAATTAAGTTTGTTCCATTGGCAATTCTAGTCCTCTAGGTTCTATTCCTCTTACTTTAGGCATTTATATTTAGATAATTTTACACTTATTTATTTCTAACTTATAACTTTACCATTTTCATATAAAATGCATTCTCATAATTCAATGTTATCATTTATACTATAAAATAATACCTTAACGGGCAACGAGCGTTACAATTCATCCCCCCTAAAACGGGATTTCGTCCCCGAAATCTACTCTTGAAATAATCGAGGGTATCTAATCCTCATCTTTTTTTCTGGTTCCCATCTAATGCTTGTACCCTTCCAATGCTTCCATTACACTTTAACCAACATGATTTCTTTATTTCGAAGTTGTCTTGATTTTCTTCCTAAGATTGCCACCGGTTCTTCTTGAAAGGTCAACTCTGGACTAACTTCTACATCATCCAAAGTGATCACACTTGATTCGTCCGCGAGGCACTTTCTTAAATAAGACACATGAAAGGTATTATGTATACCCTTCATCTCTTCAGGTAATTCCAAGACATAAGCTACTTCACCGACTCTCTTTAATATTTTAAATGGTCCTATAAATCTTGGGCTAAGTTTTCCCTTGTTCTTAAATCGCATCACACCCTTCCTTGGAGAAACCTTGAGCATGACGAAGTCTCCAACATTGAACTCAATTGGTCTTCTTCTTTTATTGGCATACATTTTCCACCTATCGCCTCCTTTAATCTTTCACGAATAATTTCTATCTTCTCGGTTGTCGCTAAAACCACATCCGTGCTTGCCAACTCCCTACTTCCTACTTCATCCCAACATACCGGCGTTCTACATTTTCTTCCATATAGCATCTCATAAGGTGGCATCTTAATACTAGCATGATAGCTATTATTATAAGCAAATTCCACCAATGGTAAATGGTCATCCTAATTTCCTCCAAAATCGATTACGCAAGCTCGAAGCATGTCTTCCAATGTTTGGATGGTTCGTTCACTTTGACCGTCCGTTTGGGGATGAAATGCCGTACTCATGTGCAACCTCGTACCTAGCTCTTTTTGAAAATCTTGCCAAAAATTTGAAGTAAATTGTCCATCTCTATCCGACACAATAGAAACGGGTACTCCATGACGTGCAACGATGTCGCTAACATAGATTTTTGCCAATTTATGAACGGGCATATTTTCTCGAATAGGAATGAAATGAGCACTTTTCGTTAACCGATCTACTATTACCCAAATTGCGTCATGCTTCTTTGTTGTCCTTGGTAGCTTAGTTACGAAGTCCATAGTAATCTTTTCTCATTTCCACACTGGGATTTCTAGCGGTTGTATCTTTCCATACGGCTTTTGATGCTCGGCCTTGACTTTTAGACATGTCAAGCATTTTTCCACATACTTAACACAATCTCTCTTCATACCCGACCACCAATAATTTCTCTTCAAGTCGAGATACATTTTCTTAGCCCCTGGATGTATAGAATATTTTGACTTATGTGCCTCTTTCAATAGTAACTCCTTAACGTTGCTTCGGAAAGGAATGTAGATTCTTCCTTGTCGAGTCTTAATTCCTCGGCTATCGTCTTCAAGATAGGATATGTAAGACGTAATTCGCTCACTCTTCCAATTTTCTTCCTTCGACGCTTCTAATTGAGCCACCTTGATTCGGTCGAAAAGGTCGAAAGTAACAATCATTTGCAACGAGTGGATTCGCGTAACTTTCTCTCTCTCTTTTCGGCTTA
The DNA here is from genome assembly GCA_026074375.1 of Tanacetum coccineum. Lineage (NCBI taxonomy): Eukaryota > Viridiplantae > Streptophyta > Magnoliopsida > Asterales > Asteraceae > Tanacetum > Tanacetum coccineum. The sequence goes on from BQNB010014443.1 coordinate 8,017, forward strand.
ACGTGTCCGCTACCACATTTGCTTTACCCGGATGGTAACGTATTTCACAATCATAATCTTTGAGTAAATCCAACCACCTTTGTTGCCTCATGTTTGGATATTTCTTTTCTAGAAAATATTGTAGGCTTCTATGATTGGTGTAAATTATGAATTTTACACCATAAAGATAATGCCTTCAAATTTTCAAGGCAAAAACCACCGCCGCGAATTCAAGATCATGAGTTGGATAATTTTCTTCATGCTTTTTCAATTGTCTTGAAGCATATGAGATAATCTTGCCTTGTTGCATAAGGACACACCCGAGGCCGGAATATGATGCATCACTATAAACAACCATATCTTCAATTCCTTCCGGTAAAACGAGTATTGGAGTTTCACACAACCTCCTACGTAAGGTAACGAAATCTTCTTCTTGTTCCTCACCCCATACAAAAGGAGTATTCTTTTTGGTAAGCTTAGTTAATGATGATGCAATCTTGGAAAAATCTTGAATAAATCTTCGGTAATAACCCGCGAGACCTAGAAAGCTTTGAATTTCACCAACGTCTTTAGGAGTTTGCCAATTCATCACCGCTTCGATTTTAGCCAGATCAATCTTAATACCTTCGGAATTTACTACGTGACCAATAAATTGAATCTCTTGTAACCAAAATTTACATTTTGCAAACTTGGCGTACAATCTTTCCTTTCGTAAAGTTTCCAAGACTTCTCGTAAGTGAACTTCATGTTCCTTCTTGTTTTTGGAATAAACGAGGATATCATCAATGAATACAATAACGGACTTATCTAACATCGGCCTACACACATGGTTCATGAGATCCATGAAAATTGCCGATGCATTTGTAAGGCCAAAAGTTATAACCACAAACTCATAATGCCCACAATGCGTTCTAAAAGCCGTTTTAGGAATATCTTCTTCTCGGACTTTCAATTGATGATAGCCCGAACGGAGATCAATCTTCGAAAACCATCTCGCGCCTTGGAGTTGATCAAAGAGATCATCGATCCTTGGTAGAGGATATACATTTTTCACCGTGACCTTATTTAACTCACGATAATCTATGCACATACGTATGCTACCATCTTTCTTTTTAACGAACAAAATCAGAGCTCCTCATGGAGAACTACTAGGACGTATAAAACCTTTGTCGAGCAATTCTTGAAGTTGACTCATTAGCTCTTTCATTTCGGATGGAGCCAAACGATACGGAGTTTTAGCGATAGGAGTTGCTCCCGGGATAAGATCAATTCGAAACTCGACTTGCCTCTCGGGTGGAATACCCGGCAAATCTTCTGGAAATACATCAAGAAATTCGTTCACAATCGGAACGTATTTAGCACTTTTCTTCTCAAAATTTGTGTCTATTACATGCGCCATATAAGCTTGACAACCACGAGACAAATATTTCTTAGCCTTCATCATCGAACACAATTTAAATTCACCCTTCCTTTTATCCCCATAAATAATTAATTCCCGCCTTTGAAGGTTTACTACCCGAATAAGTTTTTGACTACAAAAAATATTAGCATCATACCTATCAAGCCAATCCATGCCTATCACAATATCAAACGCTCCTAATACAATAGGAATTAGGTCGATCTTAAAAACACTATCATCAATCTCTATTTCCACATCTCGATACACTTTTGACACTACTACTATTTCATTACTGGCTATTTCTTCTTCTAAAGGAAAAAGAAGTTTGTTTGGTGGAGTGGATAAGTTTTTACTAAATTCGATGGACCCAAAAGAGACACTTGCACCCGAATCGTATAATACACGAGTGGGTATAGAATTAACAAGGATTGTACTTGTTACAACATCACACACTACTTTGTCTTCATCGGTAGCCATCATGTAAGCTCGAGCCGTTGGAGTAGGAATCCCCGTCTTCTCCACCTTTTCTTCTTTGATTGACTTCAAGGGTTTAGCTTCAATCGCCTTTGGATTCGGACATTCATTTGATTTGTGTCCTAATTGATTGCAATTGTAACACAAGATCATCGGCTTCTTACAATCCTTGCTCATGTGGTTCAAAGCACCACATTTGTAGCAACCCGGCAAATTCGCTCGACATACTCCAAGATGAGTTTTATGACACTTCTTGCATGGTGTCTTAACTTGAGTTCCACCACTTCTTCGGCTTTGATCTTGTTTAGGCTTCTTAGCATCTCGGTCTACGAACTCAAGTTTCCTCTTGGTCTCCTTATTCTTCTTTCTTAGTAAATCTGCCTCTCTCAACTGAGCTCTACTTAGAAGATCTTCTAAAGTAGTGCATTTGAATGGGGAGATTACTTCCCTAATGTCATCACGTAGCATTCTTTGAAACTTCTCGACCTTGAGCTTTTCATTCCCGTGATACTCGGGACAATAGCGGATTAAATCGTTGAACTTTTTCCACATCTCATTCACCGTCTCATTTGTTTGGGTAAGAGTTTGGAACTCTTCCCGAATTTTATCAACCTCTTCCACCGGTGCGTATTCGGTGGTAAACATTTCTTTAAATTCCTTCCAAGTACATGTACCTATCCATTCCTCACCTTTTTCACAAATTTTTCCTTCCCACCACATTTTCGCACTATCACGAAGGAAGTTTGAGGCAAAGTTAACCTTGTTCTTCTCTTTACAACCACTAGTACGGAAAGCACCCTCAACCGCCAACAACCATTTAGTACAAGCAATCGGATCAAGCATCCCATCAAACTTGGGCACATCACATGCTGTGAAATCACGGTAGGTTGCCATCTCGTTTCTAGAATCGTTCATCATTCCACCCTTTTTAAGCTCTTCCAACTCCTTTCGTATTACCTCTTTAAGATTTTCGGTTGTTCGACTAATATAGTATGGCATCACGTTTTTAATTGTCTTCCCTACTTGCCTATTTATCATTGATTTTAAGGCTTTCATTTCCTCCTCCGTGAACCCTCCATAATTGAGGCCCTCGGAATTGAAGGAAGACTTACTTTCACTTTCATCACGAATTGCATCATCTATTGGAGACTCGGCTTTCTTGGAGGTAGAAGCTTTCTGGACCTCCTTATCAACCATCTTTTCTTCTTACTGAAAATAAGAGTTTAAACTATTAAGCATTGCTATACATTTATTAGATTTTACCTTTAACATTTCAGATTTCCACTCTTAATCAAACCTATATGTATAATCCCTACACTTTCGGCTATACATATGTATCGTATTTTTATCATAACGGTGGCCAAGCGTTGTCATAAAAATGCCCTACACATGTATCTTTGAAAGTCGCAAAAACTATACACATACTACCTATCCTTTTTCAAACGCACCTAAAAGTCTAAGTCTAGGGAATCCTAACATGATATCCTAGATCTCTTAGACCAAGGCTCTGATACCAAGTTGAAACGCCCCTTGAATAGACACTAGAAAAATTTTCGAAAAATTACTCGAAATTGAACATTACAAACAAACTTCATGGAATTTGTTACAAACATTTAAACGAATAATACTTTCCATCTCATTTACATTTATAAGAACCATATATCATATCCCAAAACTGAAAACTCAAAGCACGGAAGAGCTATAAACCTTCTGTGAACTGTTACCAATACGCCGTATTCACTTATCGAATACGCCGTATTGGACCGAGGAATGAATACTCTATATCCAAGAAAATGGATACGCCATTTAAGTCTTATTTGATGAATACGCCGTATCGATTAATCGAATACAACATATTGATCTTAGACTCTTATACCCCGTATCATTTCTCCGTATCCAATTGAAAACCCAATACACCGTATTCATTAGTTGAATACGCCGTATTGGTCTCCAGATACAGAACCTGTACAGATAAAGATATAAATATGCCGTATTCATTAATTAAATACGTTGTATTACACTTAGGCTTGCCATACGTCGTATCAGTGGCCGTATTGCCCAATACGCCGTATACATTAATTGGATACGCCGTATTGGTGCCCTGATACAGAACACCTGCAGAATCTGTCAAATTCTGCAGAAACTCAAAATACCAAAACTCAACCTTCTGTAACAGACCTGAAAAACTATGGAATTCTGCAATTTTATCAAATCTACTTATCCCATGAGAATAATCAACATGAACCATTTCATTAACAAGTTATCGGGTCACGCCCCGCATAATCCAAACACCATTTAACACCTTTACTAATACCCATTCACAATCATCATATCATACATACTTGACCCATTTCATTACTAACCAAGACATCCAAACTAAAAACGATTTGACTTTAGAAGAAAAGTAAAAGACCCAAGATAACATGAATATACCAAAATGAAAGTTCGACACTTCGGGGCTTCAACCTTCAAGATTCCTTGATCCAAAAGAAGACTTCTACTTACCAACCATCTAAGCCATAGCTATTCCTTCTCTTTACCTTTTTCTACACCACTTGTACCTACAAAACATTCATCCACTAAAACTATAAGCAAGAGCTTAGTAAGTACTTGACATAAACTACATTCAAGCATGTTATAGCTAGTAATTAAACTAACCATAACACAACAAGGAGTAAATTATAACATTCAACATACCTTTAAACAAGCATAATAATTATGCTAACATTAATTCTAGCATTGGATCCAAGCTAAACAAACATTCACAACTCCTTGAACGTTACATTACAAATATCATAATTAACATTATGAATTCTTTTAAAAGTTTAGTTAAGATACTTACCTCAATTATGACTCTAAATTCCTAATTGCACACAAAGCTTGATTCCTTAGCTTCCTAGTTGGGGAAAATAACCATAATCACAACTAACTCATGTTTAGATTCATGAATTATTAACTCCTAATCATTTCACCCAATTTAGTAACATGAACCCTAATTCACAAACTGAGAAATTACTTACTTGATGAGAGGATGACAATTAATGGCTCCTAATAGCTTGATTATTCTTCTTCCTTACTCAATTTTTCAAGATTAATGGAATCCCTAATTTTTCTCCTTCTTCTTGAGAATGTCGACACCAAACACACACCTACACTTTTCTGGAAAATGCTTGGGATGTCTTTTCTTGATATTTAATTATTTAAGTTTATTAATTTGGCAACATTAGCCCTCTAAGATTTATTCTTCTTATTTTTAACACATAACTTATAATAACTTAACACTTATTTTTTTTAACTTATAACTTCACCATTTTCCTATATCTTACATTCTCAATAATTGAATTCTATTATTTATAATTATAAAATAATACCTTAACGGGCAACGGGCGTTCAGATTTATTATAAATTGTTGGCAAGATGCAAATTCATATGTTATAACATGCCCCATAAACTAAAACTTTTGTTCTCATAATTATTGGCTTTGCAATCAACTGAAGACGTTTTATAAACGTTTCAACAAAATCAATTCGTGTATGAACATGGGCTACCTTTAAGTTCAACACTTATTTCAATAATCGCCCAATACTTGAAAGTATTCACCACCATTCTCAAAAATCTAATTTGGAAAACCCTGCTCACATCGAGCCATTAATCATGCTAACTTTAAGTTGCGTCTTTGATGATCACTTTGACGATGCATCGATTTTAAAACTCAAAATGATCCACATGGCACATGTATAGGCCTACATACATGTCCTTTTATCCTTTCCAAAATTCTAAGGAATGAAGTCCTTACTTATATTTAGTGGTGATAAGTAAATACGCAACTTCCATTGAGAACAATAATAAAAATCATCTTTGAAGAAACTCATAGTTCTTTATATATTTCTCACATCATCTTTGACGCGGGATGGTCTAACCGGTCATGCCAATTACTATAATAATCTTGGCGCATATACTGCTAGTTTATGGCCACATTTGTTTCACTTTCATTTAACCTTATTTGAAATCTTGGCTCATAAACTTTTATTTACGATTACATATGCCGCAATTGCACTTCTTTATGCAAAAATCACTAATTTAAGAAACTTATTATGACATCACAATCTAGATCACATCTATAACAACTCTTTTATAACTGCTATATAGTTCAAAATTGTGTTCACATTAGCCCATAGCATTATTAACTAACAAAACATCCGGTGTTGGCCTTTACTAGACATTTTACCATTATTGTAAATAACACCACATAAACTAATTAACCCAAACAGTACTTAAAAAAAGGTGTGCTTGATTTATAAAGAAACGTTCACATGTTAAACAAGGAATAATAACAACTATAGGACCAATTACACAGTTAAGCATATATACAAGAAAACATCGATCAACATTAATTCAGTAGCACATGTTCAACTACGTACAATTTTGTTTATTCAGCATATAAACATCGATTAACATTAAACCAAATCTAATCAATCATATTCAATCTACATGTACATGCAGCTCTACAGTTGGTCGATCGCATGTGTTCATCAATAAACATGCACAATAATAATCTCATCTATAAGACAATTTTATTTTTTATGCAAAATTAATCAGTAACGCATCTTAAACTATACGCATCGACTTGTATCACGTTCCTACATATGCATGTATAACGACCAATATAAATTATGTAAATCTTAAAAGCAATAGCATAGCGATGTCACAAGATTGAATAAGCAAAGAACGAATATGTAGTGCATCAAACAACAGCTCAGAAAACTATACGTGTCAAGTCATAAGCAAATCAAAACACAAATTAAAAGCAAATATATACGTGCCATCTTTTTGATTTATAAATTGAACAAAGCAGACTATGATAATTAAATCACATAGATATCATATTAAATTATTAGATGAGTACGTATCAACGAACAATACATGTCGAAGTGTAAAGGCCGAAGACATACCGGTGTGAGACGAGATAAAACAAAAACAAAACCTTAGAGCGTGCTGATAACGTGTTGTGACTTGTGAAATAATAAAGTAAAGAACAATGAACAATAACAAGAAGATAGAGAAAATAGAGAATTGTATTATTCATCTCACAATGGAGGTATGTATATATAGATACAAGATGGAGTATTCCACAAGATACAATTCTAATAAGATAACTGCCAATAATAAAATATATGGACATCCATTATTTATTTATCTATAACAATTCAAAACTTTTTATCGATCTAAATTTTCTTACTTGATGTAAGGAGCAACTGAATTACAAAAGAGCCAAATAGCTTACGTAATGTAATTTTAATTACAATTTCATCCAATCTGCAAAGATTACACCGAATCAAACACTCTTGGAACGAATGAAGTGAAGCCCATTATATGAACAACCGGCGGAGTGAAGTTGTATACATGTTTTTAAGTTACTTACAAATGGCCTGTAGATGAACATGTTATAAGAAAATTTACGGGTCCAACCGTAACCTTCATCATAAGCTTCACGGAAGGAATCATAAGGTCATCATAATTTTATAAGAAGATTTTAAGTCGAGCTTATACACAACCTTTATGGAAAACATATCGAATGACAACTACATATAAGATTGACAAAGACATACTTTTATTGATAGCCATTGTGCATTCACAAATACATTTCATTTTCTTATGATATACACTTTCAGATCACTGATGTATAAGGCCTATCGCTTAATGCATTAATCTGTACAATACTTTTTGACATTATTAGAAAATCGAAACAAGACAAAGAGTTCGGAGAGAGCATCACATTGATGCCATTCTTACTTTTCGTGAGTGGGCTCTTGACCGGATACACCTGCATGGAATAAGCAAGGAAAATTACCATCCCGTTAGTAGCTTTTAAAGTGTTCATTATCACAAATCCTAAGATCAAAGACATCTATACGAGTCACAACACAATCAAGATACCAATATTTGAAGAACTGAAGTTATCTGAGGCTCGTGAACCAAATTATATTGCTCAGACTTTATTCAAAGGTATATTCTAACTGCTTTAGAAATTGAGATACCACTAGTATAGAAGAAATGACATAATAATACAGATGTATAAAGGTAACTAACCTTGGTTGGATTTTGGAAAGAATTTTCATCGTTAGCATTCGTGGAGGAGAGCACAGTCTTTGATGACTTAGAATAGTCTATTAACCGAGGATCCAACCCTTGAAAAGCTATATTTAAATTCACCTTGTTACTCCCATAGTTAACTACCTGAAATTACAATTTTATAAGGCTTCATAACTATGAAATTTATCATGACCGTTCATTGATGCTAATAACTGTCATCCACAAGATTCACTGTTTATTCTATAACTTAATATTAAGAGGTAAAATGGGTAAGCTGCGTAACAGTCGGGATGGGCTACTTTTTGGTGCGGGTCGATTCAGGTTGGCTTGATCCCCCTTCATTTCTACTGTCAAGTTTTATTTTATGAAACATCAATGTATCAATATGGTACATAGACTATTCAACTAAATTAATAATCTAATTTGTTTTTCTTAGAACAATGTAGGAGGTCATGGGCATTTCTACATAGACATTTGAGATTTCGATCCATGTATTTTCAGCTAGTTTCTTCTGTTTTACCCATTTAACACATCAAATATAGGATATAACCACCGATCTTTATGCAACTGAATCCAATTTGTTTCCTAGATTCAATATGTTTAAACATTCGACTAATAGATTAGATTGTGCCTATTCAATCTTAACAAATATCAGGTCAGGGGAAAAAGAGTCTGTTTTACCTTCACCCTCAAATAGTTTGTGTTATCCACCTGGTCGTATAACCAAATACTCGATGCTATAAGTGACTTTGATGAATTGGTTTTGAGGGTTGAATTAAGAAGAGTTGCACCATTTGACTTTGAGAAAAAGTGTTGCATCCAATAACTTGGTGTCCCATATGCCCGATAACTATCAAACACTATTGCATCTGGTGTAAACCTGGAATAGAGAATAAGTTTATCCTACTATAAATTCTCACCAATGAAAATAGTTTTTAAAAAAATAAATTCTTAAGGAAAAAACCATACCCATTCGTATTGGCATTGAGAAGCAAAGGTGCCTTGCTTGCCATATCCACAACATCACTGCACCAAGAGCCACATTAGCACACTAACAAGACTGAGATACAAGAATCTTATTTCAAAACCACATTGACATGTACAAAACAAAGGTGCATTGATGTACCAAGACTATAATACGAAGTACACCGACACTCAATTTCATATTTAATTTGATTATAGTTGAACTGTTCGCAAAAATTATGTTTGCGAACGATTATGTTCTATATAACTATGATCAAATTTTGGTGCACTTTGCATGTCAGTCTTGTTATATTAATGCCTTTTGTCTTGTTTTTCTTTTAAAATAACATAGTTAAAAAAACCAAATCGGGATACTATTTGTAATTCACATTCTTTTTTCGCGTCTGTGAAGCATAATTGTTAGAAAATATTTGAAACAGACAGGCAAGAACTAAAATGAAAAGACTACGCAACTGGATTTAAAAGAAAAATAGAGGAAGATCTCAATCGATAAACCGTGACCATATTATTACTACATAAAGAAAACTTGGAAAAATATATATATAGATTACCAGAAACTTATGAGTTGTGAATTCTATTTCATAAAACTAATTCATTTTTAAAGAGTTAACACACTATAATTTTTTCACTTAAATTAAAAGCATATACAACTCTACAAACTCATGCAATTTTGGAAGAGCAACTGACCTGCTCTTTTCGATGCCAATAAGAAATCCAGCTTCTGCTAATGCTATCAAAAGATTGCCTCGAGGAGCATTATTGTAACTCACAGCATACTCACTTACAAAAGCCTAAAAATCAATGAGTATCACAACATTATGAGAAATATCTGCTTAATCAAGAAGTGTAACACATAGAAAAGACTTCCAATCAATTCAACTGTACAAACCTTTGGACCATTACGTGATGTACGATCAAACTTATGACCCATAGAAAACATTGTGTTTGCATCAGCATAAGCCTGATGAAAAAAACACATCACATCAGAAAATCTAATTTTAGATTACAATCTCCTATCAAGAGTACAATATAGTTCAACAAAGAAGCTTACATGATAATCGTACAGGTCTGCTGGATGGTCTAATTGTGAGTTTGATCCATCACAGTTAGAGATCACTTTGATGTCCGGATAAGCTTTTTTTATTGAAGCATAGAACTTAAGATAATTTGCTGGGCAAGATGGAAATATAAGCATGTTTAAGATAATCTTTTCTTCATATATTTGGAATAACAACAGAAGGAGTCTTAATCCGATTAATATTTCAGGTAACCACTTATTATTTCACCATAAAAACCCTCAATCCGTATTAACATTTTGATAGTAAAGCTTAACATTGATAAGAAGTAACCATTTAGCACCATGTAAACAAAAGGTCAAATCAAATATTTGAAACTAGAACAAAAGTACATAACATGCATACCACGGTAATTTCCATGCCAACAATCTTGATTCCCGATAGCAATATGATTAAGGTCGAATGGTTGTGTGTGTCCCATATCAGCTCGAACAGACCCCCATGTGGAACTCGGATCACCTCTGGCAAACTCAATACCATCAAGGACATCCTGACAAGCAAAACATAAAAAAATACAGTTCTAAAGGAAAAAGAAAAATATAATCTTATACACTCATAAAATGGATGAGGGCGGTAAATGGTCAGAATGGATTCACGTCAACATTGGTAAAAAAATTATTATGGGTCGGCTTTACAGTTAACTTGAAACACTTTTTGTCCAAATATCTGTGTCAGATGCAATTAGGAATATATATATTTTTTTAATATAAGTGCTGAAAATAAACTGATGTATGAGGTTTATGCATTAAGAATACACTCGGGGTAACTTTCGACCATTTGACCAATTTCCTTCGTAAGCTTTTGACTTGCGGTTTTACTCTTTTGACTTGCTAGAGATAATAGTATATCCCAAATTGAGTGAGTTATACGTAAATGGGTCAAAGGAAAATAACATACCTGCACCAAAGATCCAATGTTGGACGGACTTACTTCCTCTTGTTGGCTGAATCCTTAGGATTATAGAAAAGAAGAGGATTAAAAACCGCCATGAGATCAGAAATACATAAAAAAAAAAAATTGACAGAAGTTTACAGTACCACTGTTCACTACCCATATTGGTGATGCACCTAAGTCCTCTGCTAGCTGAAGAAGGCAAATTATATGATAACCAATATTAAAATTAAGGTCAAAAATTAAAAGAAGAAGCATGTGTAATGAGCACCGATCGTGTCACCTGAAGAAATTCAAAGTACCCAAGTCCATCGTCAGTCCAATAAGACCATATATCACCCAAATGTCCCGGTCTCTCTTCCCAGGGCCCCACGGTACTCTTCCACCAATATGCATTTATTAAAGTCTTTCCTTCAACAAAACTGCCACCTATGTAAAAACAAAGATGGTCAGTATTACAGTTTTTATAGAGGTGGCAATATCGACCCAATTACTTTTTGTTCTGTACTAGATCAAATTGGCCTAGTGAAAACATAGTTAGAAACGCTTGTACTTTTAGTGCATGCTCCTTTTGAGCCAAAATTTGCAAACCAATTATATTAATATTGCAATGTTAAACTTCTTGAAATAATATATAACAGTAAAAAATCTATAAGAAAATTCAAAATATGGACAAGCAGTATATTGGTCAACCCAACGCGAATCACGCCAAAAATTACACGTTTTGACCCACACCAACATATCGTTAGGCCATTTTCCATATCTAAATGGTAAAATGTCCAGAGTGTCAATTTAGGCATCGATTCAAATAATGATTATGACAGATTCTTTACAGTTATTATTTTATTGAGATCAAAGATGCATATGTAATATGTGGTCGGCCAAAGGCTCTAATAATATCAATTAAACAAATATATATGACTAAATCAATATATTGTGAGTAAAACCGTATAAGAATAAATAATAGAAAAAAAAAACAATCTATGTAAAGCAGATTTGGTCAGCTGGTCTAATGCTAAGCCAAAGCTGAAAATTAACTTTTGGCAACACACATCGTATTTACCTGGAAACCTAAGAAACCCGGGCTTTAAATCGGCAACCAACTTAAAAAGATCATTTCGGTAACCATGCCCCTGGAAAAAAAAAACGTAAGTATTTGAATGGGTATCTCAATGTGCTTTATCATCACGTTAAGAGAATATATAATAAATGGTATATACGTATCGATGACTTTAGCCAGCTAAATCTAAATGTCATAACATGTGTACTATGATAGATTTTTATTTCCAACTTGTAGCCTCGTCTCGAAGTTAAAACTTAAATTTAGAAGACTAGATAAATATACATTTAGCACCATTAACTTAAACAATATCAACTGTTCTGCACTGAAATTGGACCAAGTATGAGGGAATATACCATGTATGTATCCATGGGCATCAGGGAAACTTGATCAAACCATATGACTCCTTTTCGGCTGGTTGTCAACTGCAGTCTCGAATTATGATTTGTTGCTATTGCTTCCAACACAATTTCTATCTTTTTCCAGTTTGAAACATCACTATCTCTTCAAAAATAATAATAAAAGTCTTGGTAATCCTTATCTATATTTGTATAAGGTTGGTCCCTTATAATTTAATATATACTTACATAATGTTAGCAGTTGCCAATGTTTGCATCCCAGTTGAGTCGGTTAATGACACTGTCACGTCTATTGAATCTACTGAACGGATATACAGAACTAACTGATAGGTTTTCCCTTGTTCAATATTCTGCGAAAAAAAAGGGCACATAAGAGTAGCCAACATTTAAATAGTACCAGTAAGAAGCTATTGATATTGGGCAAATCTGCTATCCTAAAGTTGCTAAAGGTGAATTTTTATTGCATGAAACATTCTAAACCATTTCATCCAAAACTTAATTTTGCGACTATCTATATAAAAAGTATTTTGGGTCAATGAAAGTATGAAACCCACCACTGAACCGAACCAAATATATAGTTTCGACCATAACCTGTTTTGACCCGTTATCTAACCCGCACACCCTGCCTATTTTTCTACCTCTAGTTGTAATTCTTACCATTCCCCAGTATCCAGGATTGTATAGACCGACACCTCCATCTGGACAAGCATTATCCCCCTCGCTGTCACAAAGCACCTCCATCCGAAGTGCGACAGGGTTTCTCTTGAAGCATGATGAAAGGTCGGTCACTAGTCTTACCACAGAGTAGTTCCCAATAACCGACCAAGGAATAATACTTGAAGGAGAATGTAGTCCACCAGATTCAAAACCTGTTTTTGAATTCGTTGGTTGAAAAATGATTGCTAATTAGTTTACAACTTCTGGGATATTGAGGTCTGACTATTCGTCCTAGATCACACGCAACATTGACGTTTTACTTTGGTGTTCATATTAATGTGTTGAATATTACTGACGTTAGCTAGAGATCAGGGTAGTATGTTTAGTAAAGTAGTTTAGTTTGTTGATATTTGTAATAGTTAATGAATATGAGTTGCATATATAATGCCTTCCTGGTCTGTACATTTCAATATGAGGCGAATGTAACACAAAACTCAAATTTCATTCTCTGTGTTCCATTTCTTTCTTTTCCCCAATTTTGAGTGTTGTTCAAATAGCATTTTAATCGGCTATAGTATTCTAAGCGGAATAATTGAATTTTTGTATAAATTACCTCTATTGTTTACTAACTCGCCCCATAACCCCCCTGCACCAGCATGGTTGATCTCCTGAAAAAAAGAATATCATGGTCAATATATATAAGTACAGAAATATTAGTTACATTAAAATAGATTTGCTTTACAATGACATAATAAGAAGCCCATTAGTAACTATCAAAATGCAAACGTGTACCTCAAAGGCAACACCAAATAGATTTTCTGGCATCTTCCTTGTGGATTCTTGAGAAGCATTTACAAGAAGCATTGCATTTGTATCCAATAAAGTTGATGCACATTGAATGAAATAACAAAACCCAATAAGCAGCACAATTATGAGAGCTTGAAGATCACTACTTGAACCCATTACTTCTCAACAGGACACTAACAATCTTATGTACTTCTCGTGTCCTGTTATAGCAACATGAAATATCAGTAATTTAGAGGTAACACGTCTAAACACGTAAATAGAGATATCTATAGGTCAATTTGGGTTGGCGCAAAATACTTTCAGTCCAAATGTTTCAAAGAATTTGTCGCCAAGCATCTTGAACAATTGACTTTTGATCAATTATATAGGAATCACAACCACATATGCCCTTTATTTAGCCAAATAAGGTTTTTATTTAAAAAAATCCATATATAAAAAAAAGTATTCATTGCTTAAATAACTGGAAAATATTCATATTGTCCATCGAGTCTGGAACAAATCCAAAAGCAAAGACTCTGGGAAAATAAATTCAACTTGTTTTCTTATCTTAATCTAAGATTCTAAGCAGGTTATGATTGCGGTCTTTTAGTCGATCAAACAAAGATTACTTCCAAAAATCGTGTTTGATTATCTTGGATCAAGCAAAAATACTACATATGTCCTGAAAAAAAGATGCAACACCCTTCTTCGAAAATGCAACATATCTTTTTATTACTAAAGTTTTTAATCATATACTTTCTCCATTCTTAATCATTTTTTAATATTTGTACCTTTGATCCGGATCAAGTTTGGTTTGTTTCAACGTTAGTTTCAATATTTGTCATTAACATAATTATAGAGCCATGTATCCAATCAATGAACCCTTGTACTTTAATCCCATATATAAGTAAAAAAGATGTAACACTTCTACTTTATGATTTTCCATTCAACTTTACCTTTTTGTACCGTTAGCAAGTCTTCTCAAGTTGGGTCCAAAAAGTAACTAACAAAACAGAATTTCAAACTAAACTCTCACACAAAGTCAAAAGTATTTCTCAGTTTACCCATTAAAACTCAAGTCAACCCAGAAAGAGCAACTAATCTGCAAACAAACAATCATAGGATGTTACTATAACATTAAAACAAAGTCAATGATATGTGATCAAACATCATTGAAAATAAGACCATATATAATTTGGATATCAAATATATAAAATAGGTAACAAAATCTTACCCCAATACATGCAGTCAAGAGAGACACAAAGTTAGAGTAATGACATAGAGTGAAAGTGAAGAGTTAAGAAACTAAAAGAATGGTGTCTTGTTTGAATTTTGATGCTGGATAAATATGAAGTGGGAAATTTAGTATTGTTATTTGACTATTTATTTAAATGATTAGATGCTAGTTTTTGTCTTTGCTTTCACGTAAGCAAATCTTATCTGTTTTGTTTTGGGTAGACTTAGAAGTTTAGAAGTGTTAATAAATTAGTTTTTGGACCCCACTAACCATCACCTATCATCCAATCCAATAATACCATATTATTATAAATTTGGCTTATGTGTGGTCATCAAAAAATGGATATTTAAACTTTGGATAATAAAGGAACTTTCAATATCTGAAAGTTGAAATTTTATGTTCATTGTTTTCTTCATTGATTGCTTTAATAGTTTGTGCAACTTACTACCGGCACTTCTGTTGGGATTTAACAAACTAGTTAACCATTAACTACGAGTACGCAGCGAAATAGATTTAGTTTTAGCATATAGATGATACGACCCTGTTAGGGGTTGTATCGGGATAGGGCACCACTTCAAGCGTGTGCTGGCTCCATCAGAAAATAAAGAGAAGAACTAGAGATTTGTTTTGATCTTTTACTTTGATTGATTGATTATAATGAAAGAATACAACGAGTATTTATAATAGCTAAATGGGTCATATGCCTATTATGGGCTATTATGACCTTCCTAAACAAATAGTCAAACATATTAAATGTTTTCCTAATACGACTCACCACAATATCCCTAAACAATAATAACTAATATAATAAACTATCATAAATAAACCTATCCATAAGATAAAATAATGATATTATCATTAAACTGAAGGGGAAAATTCTCACTCCTTCGAAACCACCTTGCCCTCAAGGTGTCGTCTTGAAAAAAAAATATCTTGATTCCGAGATCCCATGTTTTGACTTGTGAACCTATGTCTTGTCGATCAACATGAAACTGCAAATGTACATCCAAATTAGACTTAGAATGCGGCTCTTTGCTTAATCCCGGTCCATCAAATAAATACCAACCATCTTCAATTCTCAAAGCAGGCACCCATGTGCCATCAGCCTTGTTATACCCAACCTCGCACCCATCATTGAACATACCATTAGGGTTGTTGTCTTTGTTGGCACCAACTTCAGAAAATATAATAACCCCTTCTTTTTTTACCTTGCTCATCCTTTTTAAGATCTGATGTGGTATTTTCAAATACTACATCTTCTACTGTCAAATCAACTCCTTTATAAAGTGGCAATGAACAATCAAAATCATCATTGTTGGTATCATCATCCGCCTCAGAAACTTGTTGATCTTCATCATTCTTGCCTTCTTCATCTTTAATGTTTTCGATGAGATCATCAGCCTTTTTCACTTCTTGTTTATCCTTCACGTTAGGGTCTTCTTGATCACCAACATTAGTATCAACTGCTTGATTATTTTCGTCCTCAAAACGAGCCTCGGTGATACGGGCTCTAAAGAAGGCTTCTCCCAAAGCTGAAGGATAAGACCTCAACAGTTCCCAAAGTTGTTGGTTCGTGAAGCGTGCTTCCGCTGCACGAGCTAATGAAAAAGCTTCATCTAAAGTTGTGGGGTTTGACCTTAAAAGTGCACATTGTAGAGCTGGTTTAAGTCCAGAGATATAAAACGATTTAAGTAAAGATTCTGAGATCCCCGTTACTCGTTTAATAAGCATTAAAAACTCACTCTCATATTCGGCCACCGTTCCCCTTTGCAATAGCTTAGAAAGTGCGTATCTCGCGTCTTGATCACTACCGTCCGATGCCATGAACCGTAACTCGAAGAACAGTTTTTTTGTCGATGAATAGTACCCAATAAACAGTTTCGTGAACAGTACATGAATAGTACCAGTGAACGGTAACTTTTTTTTCTTTTTTTTGATCCTTACCTCGGAAGCCCTCAACGAGGACTCTCAATGAAAGCACCAGTTGATACGACCCTGTTAGGGGTTATATCGGGATAGGGCACCACTTCAAGCGTGTGCTGGCTCCGTCAGAAAATAGAGAGAAGAACTAGAGATTTGGTTTGATCTTTTACTTTGATTGATTGATTATAATGAAAGAATAGAGCGAGTATTTATAATAGCTAAATGGGCCATAGACCTATTATGGGCTATTATGACCTTCCTAAACAAATAGTCAAACATATTAAATGCTTTTCTAATACGACTCAACACATATCCTAAACATAATAAACTATAATAATAAACTATAGTAATATCCAAGCCATAATAAACTATGATATTATCCTAAACTGAGGGCGTAACAATAGATTAACACATAAAGTAAGTAAAAGGAAACTTACCTCTTGATCTTGAACTTGAAAGCAAATTGGTTAAATTACCACCCCTACGGTTGCTCACACAATCACGTCAAGCGAACACGCCAAGTTGTCTAGCCTTGACTTCACGAATCAAACACCACGTGTTAAACCGATTACCAAACGCACCCTTGTGAGTCTTGAACTAATCGAACCAAGTAAACCCTAATTAGGGTTTGCACCAAAACCCTAATAACCGAAAACCTTGTAACCGAAACCCTAGTTTGGGTTTATGTTTTTCGTGCTAGGGTAACACCAAACGAACACCACGTCAAGCTAGGAATATGATCAAATCGAAAAACCTAAAAGGGTTTTAGATTTGGTTCGGTTGGGAATGGACAAGAACCGAAAATGGATTTTAGGGTTTCGGTTTAGTTTTTGGGAGGAGGATGGAGCACCGAAAATTTCTTAGTGATTTAGGGATTGAATGAATGAACAATGAGGTATGGGGTATGTGTTTATATAGGCATATAACCCTAATTCTTGTCCAACAAGAAAACCTTATTATTTCCTTCCCCCCTCTCCATAGCCGGCCAAACACCCCCTAGAACCTTCTATAGGATCGGCCAAACAATAGGCTCCCTTGTGGTTCGGGTTTTATCCGGTTTAGTCCCTTGGTTTTATATTTAAAGTATCCGTTAAGTTAGTTATACAAGTAACATAACCTAACGACTATTTAAATATTTATCGTGAAGTATTAAACGTATTCTTCGTGTATTAACGTGTGTGCCCCCAATAGGCTCACGTATTTCTAACGTATAAAATGCGGAACCAACTCACATAATCCAACAGCTCCCACTTGGGAGTTGGAGTAGCAGCCAGCATTTATACTGACAATGGAAACGTCTAGCAACACTCGGATTGCCTTTAAGTTAGAAATACTTGAGATAAAGTTTCAAGAATAATCTCAGCTATTAATGGTTATGTATTTCTTACTATTATCATCCCTTTGTTCTAGATACCGTTAAACCATGGTTATGGATCCTAACTCATTCCATACAATTTAACATTATGTTTCTCGTTATAGAAATAATTCAGATTTACCAAATGTAATCAAGAATCATCTTGAATTACCCTTTGGGCACGGCCATGCAATTATCTGATTAATTCTGGAGAGGGCCCATGGTATATTTCTGCACATATCAAGTGGAAGAACAAATTCTTTGTTGACTACAAGTGTTGTGGATGTTGCTTCACATCACTTCCAAGAGTAGTCTTTATAACTACCTTATTTAGGATAGCGTTTGACTTATACTTAAAAAATGATATCCACACATAGTCTAAGGATGACTTATTAAACCATTTTCTCAACATCTCACTCATAACATGGACCAAAAGTAAATGTTCGAAAGTTGGGGTGTCCAATATGCATCCCTTGTGAATAACATATGAGTTTGGCGGGAACAATCCGTATATTCAAAAAAATCAACCAACACTCACATTTGCCTTATGTAACAATATTCCCATATTGTTAACCGACAATGAACATATTTAGAATGATAAATCATTCATGGATTAAACATGCAAATATAGAATAACAGTCATTATATGAATGAAAACAAATACCAAGTATCTTTATTCATCAGAAAATATAAATTGTCTTACAATTCCAAATTATCCAAATACTAATAAAACACATATTTAGGAGCCGTTTGGTTTGAGTATATTGGAATCAATCAATCACATTCATATCCTTATAAGATGTTTGGTTAGCAATGTGATACCAAGGTATGATATCAACAATTATAGATCTATAGTAGTATGGATGAGTGACTTTTCTCCAACATTATTGTAGGGTCCATGATTTTTATTCATTACTTCTAACTTTTAACACTTTACATGTTATATTTTTGTATTTTAATGTTATGTTTTATTTATTTTTATTAATTGAATGATCTCACTAAAGAATGATACCTATATTTTAAATTTTATACCAAACAATTACAATGGTATTGATACTTTTTATAACATATTTTTGTAATCAAAATCATACCTATAGTGATTCCGGATTGCATACCAAACGCACCCTTACATAAGACTACTAGCTGGTATCATTCTAATACTCCTAGTCAATTCAGAATGCTTAGGAAATGCTAAAGCCTTCTTAAAAGGGTCAGCTAAATTGTCATTTGTGTCAACTTTTTCTATCCTCACATCACCCATTTCAATGGTTTCTCGAAGATAGTGAACTTTTGCGCGAAAATGTCTTGCACCTTTAGTGACTCCATGATCTTTCGCTATTGCTATGGCTCTAGTATTATCACAATACATATTTATAGGTTCTTCAATTGTGGGAACAACACCAATCCCAGAAATGAATTTAAGACCGAAATCCATACAACTCTGACGCTTTCGATGCATAGCATCAAAGGCAAACTATATCATTAGCACCCACACATTAGTCAAAAATACTTGCTTCGTGCTTTTTTCCCAGTCAACCAACGCGACCAGTCGTCACTATTACAAACAGAACACGATTCTATCCAGTCTGAGACTTGAGGTCATCAGCATCCGTCAGATATCCATCATCAGTGTAACAAGAAACCTTGAGCTCTTGTTTCATATCACCTCTGTAAACCAAAAACATATCTTTAGTATTGCGAAGATACTTAAGAATATTCATAACAGTAGTCCAGTGAAGTTCACCTGGATTCTGTTGAAATCGGCTTGTTATGTTCTGAGTGAACGCAACATCAGGACGAGTACATCTCACAGTATACATAATTGATCCAACGGCTGAGGCGTATGGGATATTTTGCATGTGTTGTTTTTCATCAAGTGTTGAAGCACCTTATGATTTACTCAACTTAAGCTTTTCTTGCATTGGGATAGTTCCACGTTTTGAATTTTCCATGAAATATCTTATCAGATTTTCGAGCGGCGATACGAGAGCCCTTAGCATAAACCAATTAACAGCTTTTGATCTATTCTCGAAGAATCTGATTTCACAAAATATATGCAGCTTCTCCTAGATCTTTCATAGCAAAACATCTTCCAAGATAGGATATACAAATCATTGTTACATTTGGAATATTATTTCCCATGATCATATGGTCATACGACAAACAAATTAGGAAGTTGACATAACTCCCACTCAGCTGTACATATATAAAGATGGCCATCACGATTTTGATGAAACTGAATTTATTAATTTCATCATCCATCGTTTATTCTATTGCCTAGATCTTGCTTAAGGTCCATAAATGGAACACTTTAGCGTGCATACTTGGTTAGGATATTTTGGATTAATAAACCCTTCAGGTTGCTCCATGTATACCTCTTCATTGAGATATCCACTGAGGAAGGCAATTTTGACATCCATTTGCCAAATCTCGTAGTCATAAAACGTAGCTATGACTACAAGAATCCTAATAGCTCTAATGTCTGCCACATGAGAGAAGGTTTCTACATAATCAATCCCTGGGGTTTGAGTGAAGCCCTTCGCTACCAGACGAGCTTTATATAGGTGTTACTGCTCCCATCCCATGTGTCTTATTTTTGAAGAGCCATTTGTGACCAACGGTTTTGCCGTTAGGAGGAAGATCAACTAACTCCCAGACTTCATTGTCTCTCATGGATTGTATCTTTACATTCATAACATTAAGCCATTTATTGGATTTTGGATCCAACAATGCGGCTTTATAGTTAGCAGGTTCACTAAGATCCCCTACCTCATGCTCCTCAGCACCGACGTGTAAACACAATCGATCTGTGGGACGATGTGTCCTTATGGACCTATGAATGGGATTGATATCACTTTGAGGTTTATCAATTTCTTGATCATTCTCTTCATGATGTAAGCTAGTATCTATAGAAGGATGCGTATCTTCTTCTTGAATAATTTCAAGATCTTTTAGACTCCCACTTGCTTCTTGAGTTATAAGACTATTCTCAAGGAATTCAGCATTCCGAGCAACAAAAACTTTGTTCTCAGGTGGGTAGTAGAAAGAATATCCCATTGTTTCCGTTAGGTATCCTACAAAGATACACTTAATAGATCTGGGTTCTAGTTTGTCACGTTTGATAAGTGTATCTCGCTTAACAAGTGCCTCACAACCCCAGACTTTTAAGTAAGACAACTTAGGGGCTTGCCTATGCCATACTTCGTATGGTGTCTTATCAACCTTCTTAGTTGGAACCATGTTGAGAATGCATGTAGCAGACTCAAGGGTATAATCTCAAAAGGACTTTGGAAGAGTAATTTGACTTATCATGGAGCGAACCATGTCTAGCAGTGTTCGATTTCTCCCCTCAGACACATCATTATGTTATAGCGTGTAAGGAGGAGTTCGATGGGCAATAATCTTATGCTCCTTTAGATGATCCAAAAACTCTTGACTCATATATTCACCTCCACGATCAGAACGTAGTGACTTAATGGTTCTACTTCCTTTTGAAACACTTTGAAAGTTTCAAACACTTCATGTTTATGTTTCAGCAAGTAAACATAACCATAACGACTAAAGTCGTCAGTGAAAGTGACGAAGTAGCTTGCTCCTTGTCTTGACACAGTCTTAAATGGACCACATACATCGGTGTGGATTAGTCCAAGTAGATCTTTATCCCTTTCCACTTGATGTGAATAAAGTTTTCTTGCCATCTTTCCAGACATGCAGGAAACACACTTTTCAAAAGACTTAATGTCAGTTGAATTAAGAAGTCCATCATGTTGCAACTTCTCAATGCGTTTCTTGCTAATGTGTCCAAGACGACAGTACCACAAGAGAGTAAAGTCCAAGTTGGGCTTGGCTCTTTTATTGCTTATAGCATACATATAACTACCATTTGTATTAGAAGAAGACAAATCAATTTCATAAATATCATCCTTTGGGATAGCGCAAAAATAAACCAAATTATTTCTAGAAACTGAAATTGTATTATCATTCTCAAAGCGGTTAACAAAACCATCCTTGTACAAACGTGAAATTGAAATGATTCCTCTAGTGATAGAGGGAGCATAATGATAATTGTGTAATATTAAAACAAGTCCACTAGGAAGACACAAGTGAAATTCTCCAATAGCTTCAACTGCTGCACGATGACCATCGCCCACGTACAGACTTAAAGCTCCTGGCTTCAGTTTCTTACTTCCCCTGAGACCCTGAGTAGTTATACAGATATGAGTACCACAACCCGTATCGTAAACCCAAGATGTACTAGGAAAAGAATAGAGTTCTATGGTGAAAATACCTAAAGTGCTAGCTCCTTGAGATAGCTTCTTCTTTTCAGCAACTCGGCGAGATAAACGGGACAATATCTTCTCCAATGACCTACTTCACCACATTGGTGGCAGATCGCGTCCTTCGCAGGATTATCCTTCTTGGGTGTTGGAGGATTCTTGGGTTTAGGAGCAAAAGATGGCGCAGGCACAAGTGCATTGCCCATCTTTGCTTTCCCTTGATTCCCCTTAGCAGTCTTGTGTGGTTTCTTCTTTTGGTTTTCTTGGACCCTTCCTATTCTTATTGCATGAAACATAGGTGCAACATCTTTCTTTGGAAGCGTTTGCTCATGTAGTTTAAGCATAGCATGTAACTCATTCACAGTCTTCCCCATGCTGTGCATATCATAGTTCCACACAAAACCGTCATACTCCTTAGACAGAGAGACTAAGATAAGACTCACTGCTAAGCGAAGTGACACAGGTTGACCGAGACGCTCTAAATTGTCAATGTAGCTCTTCGTCTTAAGAACGTATGAGCTAACCGATTGACCTTCTTCCTGCTTGCACGCGTGAAATTCTCACACGATTTGCAGGAGTTCTTGTTCTGCCTGTTGAGCAAACATAGTTTTCAGCTCCTGAAGCATGTCATATGCACCAAGATGAGTTAGATTCCATTGGATATCTAAGTCCATGGTCATAAGCATGAGCGCAGCAATTTCCTTTGATCCCTTGACCCATGCAGCGTAAGCTGCAAGAGCCTGATGAGGAACTTGTTATCCAGGAGCAGCAACAGGTGCAGCAGGGATAGAATGCTCAAAGTAGTTTTCCTTATCTTTAACTAACAGGATAATCCGAAGTTGTCGGTACCAATCAATGAAGTTAGGTCCAACTTCCCAAGGATTAACTACCCAAGTAATTTACTAAATAAGACTAAGATCCAAATGACAGGACAATCCGAGATAGTCATCTACAATTAAGAAAAAGTTTAAACAATTAGTATTTTCGATAATTAAATTCTTAATAGAATTAACTACCCAAGTAATTTACTAAATAAGACTAAGATCCAACTTGACCTCCCACTTATTACCGAAGGTCTGACCAACGAGTAAACAAGTAGGGCAAGAGGTAAGCGGCATGCGTTAATTGCATTAGATGCAACTCTTAGATTTATGAAACTTGTCAGAACATTAGTAATCATATAATAATGTCATGAGCATGCTTAGTCTCATTTTATGCCTCGGGTCCAAGGTCTGACCAAGCATACACGATTTAAGTCCACCAAGAAAGAACGTGCAAAAATAGCCATAGATCTGACCTATGACCAAATTTTCCATGGGTTGGAATGACCTTAAGGTTTGACCAAAGAGGCCAAACCAAATGCATGTGTTCTTGGTTGGCTGGCATAGACTTAAAATTTTCACATATGGGTATTCACATAAAAGTGTCAAAAGCGTGTACAAAGAGGCATGCAAACAAATTTGCAGCACTTATTTTAAAAACTTTATAAACGACATTGTAGTTATCATAAGGTTCTCAGTAACTCTAATCGAACGCACAAAGAAGCGGAGAAACAGATTAGCGCGAAGCATATTAAAAACCTGAATTCTTTAGGAATGCCCGCCTTAAACTTCTCTTATAGTTTGTTCTAGTGGATGAGCCGTACTTCCCAAGGATTCATAATGTCTAGTTTTTAATTAATCAAGAAATCAAGTTTCATAGTTTAGCGTCTAACTAATTTTCTCAAAAATCAAGTTTTCCACGAACATGTATTAGGCGTGTAATTAATAGACCGGTTTTAACATCATCTTTCTCTCTAAGTATTAGTCCGTATTGCATACATATTAGGCGTGTAAACGAGTAATCAAGTAAACAATTATGCACATAAGCAGACAAATACAAAAGATGACATTAAATAAACACAAGTAAACATGTAATGTATCCGAGTTCTCATACGAGTCTTCCCCAATTGGAGAACCATAAGACCCTCACTAGGTTTTCATCTATGTGCCTAGATCACCCCATTCGTCACAAGAAGTGATTGAGTAGGTCTTATGGCCGGATAAAGTAAACGCAATCAAACTAAATATTTAAAAGATCTACTAGCCTTATTTAAAAAGATTCTATTACCATATTTAAAAATCGAGATCTTTTATCTAAATAGTGTGATACACTTTCCATTAAAAGCACAATTAAAAAGGAAACAAATGTTGGGAATTAAACTTATCTCACTTAGTACTGCCAAGGGAAAAGTTAGTACTGACAAGCTTAGTTAGTACTGCTAGTGTTATAGTTAGTACTACCAGAACAAAATGTTAGTACTGTCAGTTTGTGTTGTAAATTTTTAATTTTAATTATAATGGTTTGAAAGAATAAAATGGTTGGTCATATATGTATTGCATTAGGAGTTAAAAGTAGAACTACTTTAATAAATAAATTTTTGTAATAGGCATTATTTTATTAGAGTGTAAAAAATTTAGTGAGTTACGAGAGTTTATATCACAGTCTAGTATGAGTCAGAGGTTCTTGAGGGATTAATGTTTGTGGTTGTGAAGTCTGTATTTAGTCTTAGGTCTTGGCGAGTGATGGTCGTTGTAGATGTTGAGGTTCAACGCTATTTTATAGCAGCGGGGACTGTAGTGACTACACATAGTTAATACTTATGGGGTTTGGTCAAGTAGTTGTGACGGTGGAGTGTGTATAGTCGTACACCATTTTTACTTGATCTTGATATCATCATCTTGAATGTTATCTATTGTAACATATACACCTAATTGATGTGGGGTTTGGACGGGCTTATTTCGTATTGTTGAATGATGCGGTTTTGTTGGTCACCTTCATCTCTGATAGCGTTTCAGAGGAGGTAATACGTAAGAGACACATAATGATTGGTTAGTGAGTTGTCATTAGAGTGCAATTAGTCTGTGTTGTTATTTGGGAGGGGAAGTGACTATATTCTTGGTAAGGTGTGTGCAACATTTTTTGTGGTTGTGATTAGTGTGGGAATGTTTACGGGGGCGAGATACACATATACTTATACAGAGGTCAAAGCGTGTACAGTGACATCATATTTTCTTTCATATGTATATAAACATCTAGTACACAGTGACGATGTATGATACACAAGTTGTTGTACAATGATTGTTTTTAAGTTTTTTTGTTGTGTATTGTTATGTTTATTAGTTGTTTATTTTTATATTGGATTGTTTATTATTTTTAGTGTAATTTTTTTTAGTGTTTAAATTTTTATATTTTATATAATAGATGTTGTTAAGTGATGTTGTTTTTTTATTTGGAATGTTTAATTTTTATGGAGTTGATTTTATTTATTTAATAGTTTTTACAGTTATGATATTAAGAGTTGGATATGTTTAAAAGTTGGGTTTGTAATAGTGATTTAAATGTGATATGAGTAAGATGAGTTTTTGGGATAGTGTGTTTTGATTAGGTTTTTAAAGTATATTGTGTTGTTTAGTTTTTAATAAAAGATATGATTTGTGTATAAAGATTTATTTATTTGAGTATTTTTATTGAGAATATTGGTGGATATATATGATAGGATAAAGTATATTTTGTTGAGTGAGTGAATTTTTTGATATTTAAGTATAAAGTGGGTTTTGTTAAAGGTTTGATAGTTAAGTTGTTGGGTGGTTTTAAATTAAAGTATAAGTATTGAGGTATTTAAGTTTATTTATTTAAAGTTATAAATGGTGGGGGGGGGGGGAGGAGTTTATTTGATGTTTTATTTTATTTAATAATAGGGGTGGGGTATGTTTGGGATTAGTTGTTTTTATATTGTTTTATGTTTGTTTTGATGTTTGATTTTTGATTTTGTGGGTTGTGGAAGTAAGACCGAAAACCAATTTATCCCTTGAGGGAAAGAGATTAAAGAAATCAGTGGAAGGAAAATAAAAGGAACCGAATGTTGTTTAGGGATATTTAGATCTTTTGTGTGTCGTATCTTTGAATCAAACATTATGGGTATATTTATAGCCCATAAATCCTAATTCAAGATAAACTAGGAAACACATATCATTATCTAAAAAACAACATCCTCTTTGTTTCCGTATTGAACTCAAAAACCCTTCCTACACCCTTAAGGATATCCGGCCACTTTATGGCATCCTTCGGGTCCGGGTTTTGTCCAATCTAGTCCCTCGGTTTTAATATTGTAAAGTATAAATATATTCTCTGTGTATTAACGTATGTGCCCCCAATAGGCTCACATATTTGTAATGTATCCGTGCTAATACGACTACCACAATCCAACAGCTGCACGAGGAAAAGCATATCAATAAGGACCTCAACTGTATGTTTCCAATTATCTATCCATAAGTTACTCAAACGTTAAATTTGTTGTGGTATTCATCATACACTTTGAGGTCAAAGATATTGGTGTTACTACTCGAGAAACCCTACAAAAAAAATTATTCAAAGGATCGATTCGAAGTGGAAAGCCTTAACAGGATTGTAACAGGTAAGTTTTAAAGATTTCTCGTGCCTGTCAAGGGGATAAGCCAACCGTTCTCTCTCTTCTTACGAACACATTTTACTACACAAGCTATAAAGGGACTTTTCCTGTCCCAAAACTAAATCCAGTAACATTTAACATCTCATTTTCTACTATTTTGTTAAGGGTGAACAAGAATCATTCGGTTTTATAAAGTCAGTTTTTGGGTTAAGTTCGGTATTTTGGTTAAGTTTTTTTAGTCGTTTAATTGGGAATGGCAAAGGCTAGCCATTGTTAATATAGAACTTAATTATAACTAAAGTATATAGCGTCATTCAGTTCGTGACATTCAAATGTAATTCAACATAATATACAATAAGTGGATGAACAAAGATCCTTGCATCCATCTTGTAAGGGTGAAATAGCTTCTAGCTCTCCCCACGTTCTAAATAGCTCACTAATCCTGAAAGAGTGGCCCAGAGCGAAAGTTATCTCCTCTTAAATCTTGAACAATGTACAACTTGATAACCATTGTCGTTGATCATCAACTACATCTAAAAGAACAGAAAATAGCCATAAGACGATTCTCGCACCCATTGAGCTTAAATACAAAGAAAAAAACGATGATATTTTCAAAACAATATATGTGATTATGTAAATTCACTATGTTTTAATTCTAACCATGAAATCGCAAGAACATATTAAAAACTCAAAGTTGCATAAGTTCCGCCCAGATAAACTCAACTTTAAATACTCTTTAACGATGCTGTAACAAGCTATCCTCCAGGCTTCTAAGAAAGTGTTTACAAAAATAAGTAAGAACATGCTAAAGTAAAATTCAAGTGTATTCTGCTTTAACCAATACCAAAGCAGTGTGAACCCTTTCCTACCATTGTCCAAATGTAAGAGCAAAATTTCATATTCTACAAGCATTTCTATTAGCTCATCGCTTTCTTGCAAGTAAAACTATTACATGTATTCCTATCGTAATATGTGTGATCCAAAACATATAACCAACCGTCTGTAAGCTCCTTTTTCTGAGGTCACGGCCCTTGGACTTTTATTCTTCTGCTTGTAAACATTATTAAATATGGTGTACCGTTGGAAGGAAAAATCAGTGTCACACGATGCCACCATTATAACAAATCTTTTGCTGCTTTGCATGCATATTGAGAATTATCATTAACTATTTTCCTTGAAAAGATAAAAGTGTTCCTCTTTCACCATTTCATCAACGGGTCCAGCTCTAACAGGTCCCCCTCCAAAGCAGAACCAAAGTAGGTCGGGTTATGAAATAGTGCACCCCAATGCCTTATTAATGTTACTCCGTTCATCATCTCAGACATCATCACTACTTACACGACGTAGACGATTGTTTCCGGAGCTCGGTTACGTCACCTATTGGCGTGTGCTGCTTGACGACCTCTTTGCGCGTTCACGCTTCACGCGGACCTGCGTGATCATTACCAACATAGCTGTTTTGGTTTCCCGTACATAACACTGTGTGCCTTGTTTACTTGTTTTTCAAGTCTAAAATCAACTCAAACCTATAACTTAAACCATTGCACGGCTTTAAACTTTGAACATCTGCGGCCAAATTAAGTGGGAGAGTCAGACCAAACTAATATATCGATTTGTGGAATTCATAGAACTTTGTTTCTTTAGATATCAAACAACTTGCTATTTTAGACATGTTGATACACCAATGCTTTTTATCTACTCACTATAAACCACTTTAGAAGTGAACTTGTAACCATTTATCCCATATTAGTAGAAGTGTAGCTTACAATAAAATTTTGTTCGTCTTCATGTCTTTCATATATCCTTAACTGGTTTACAAAAGATATAGTTTTATTTGGTTGTCATTATGAAATAAACAGCAGAATCCAAGCCCAAAAATAGCCAGTGCATCAATATCCCACATCGACAAGAAGTGAAATCTTTTGCTTGCTTTAAAAGCGGTACAAAGGCACCTACTTCTTGTCCCCTTCGCGGACTTCTGATAAAAAATGAAAATGATACATAGAAGAATACATTTCCCTTGCGCAAGATGACACACACAAACCAAAGAAAAGGACCAAAATTTTTTTAAACCGTCCTGCTACCATAATCTTATTGCCAACCGCTTGCACCCACTGTTAGTCGCCATCTTTACTGCATTTTTTACCCCTGCTGCAAACAGAAAATCAAATCAAAAAAACAACTCAACCATGTCACCTCAATCAGATGCACCCGAGGAGTGAAGACCCAAAAATCATATCAATGAAGAAATATAATGGATACTTTCTTGACAGTTGTTACCTTCATCCATGTTTGTTGTGTTAACAGAGTTCCCAGCTAGCCATTTTTAAATAAACGGGTCATCGGTTTTGCTTCATTCCAAGTAGTTAGATACTAGATTTAATTTAGCGCACCCAAAGTTTATGTTATATCTCGGGGATCAAAAGGAATAATTGTTAGCCTAAAGATAAACATTTCACAATATCCAATAAACACGTATCTATATCTTAGCAAATAGACACAATATCATACAAGCTGAACTTATACGTGAAAGGATTTGTAATAATAATGTCGATTGTTGTTAAAAAAATGAAAATTGTTCTGGCAGGAGCGATGAAGTGTTAATTATCTGATGGGATTATTATGCTCAAGATGGACTATAGTGAAACGTCGAGCTAACTTGTAAGAAACCAACGTCGCCATTCACTTAGAAATATTGTATCCGAAAATGAATAGGATGTGTGGTTGTTTATTTTAAGAAAGGAAAATGAATTTATTTATATAAGAGCTACATAGACAGTAGTGCAGGCTTAATATTTTAAGAAGTGAACAACTTTCTTCTAGTTTTATGAGGGTGCTTTGCATTGTTTGATCCTTTTGATTTTGCTCCTTAATGTGGATTTCAAACTTTTGAATATCGTTGTTGGATATTAATAGTGGGAATGTTAAGAGCTGTTTTGAACCTCTTTTTTGTTATGTCGTTTTGTACCAACGCTTACTGTAAACAATTTATGAGCTTCTTGATCATGTGTCATGTGTGTCATAGCTTTTACGATGCTCTATTTATGAGCAATGCTTACAAACGAACACTGTTTATCAATGGATTCTTGAACCCAAATCGGGATCACATCGAATTCTGATTAGTTTCATTTTGTATGCTTCTAATGAATCTACTTAAGAACACAACTCATTTAATGGTTATTATACAAAAATAATATTCGGGTTCCTATCAAATTTGTTAAATCAGTTTATGTACCATGGTAGCATTTATCTAATCAACGTTATACAAGTATATTAGCTCGGCTGTATGTATGAAGCAAGCCAGTATTCAGTAGTTGTATGTGCAAGTTCTTTATAGAAGGCTTGTGACATCCAAGATATGTCTTACAATTTCTGCTATGTACCTTTGTAAATGTAAGTTCAATTCTTTATAAGGACCTGCGATGATGTAGATATTAGAAACATGACATATTAAGCGCCGATGCAAACCCAAAAGCCTAGATCGAACATTATGTACTCCAAAAGAGCCAAGTAATGAGACGATGCATGATAAATACATAGATTAGGTGGAGAAGAAACACATAACATTTCATATTCTCTCAAAAAGTCAAATCTAGTTGTATATCAGACAATTTGTCGACATGTAATACGCAAACGCAAGAGCCTAGACTGAACATAATACTAGGCAGGTGTATACCAAATAACTAAGAAAGCATATCAGATACTGCTAGGTTCAGGGGAGATAATCAAAGGCAAAGTACCAGCAACATAAACTCACAACAGCAGCATATCAGATTAGAACATGAGAAACAAGATCATTAACAAGTACATAATCATATAGGAGTGGAACAAAATAAGCTGGTATGTTCCTATTATTATTCAAAGTCTGATACAAAGTTTTCTAATTTGTCCCCCCCCTCACCCCCCCTTTCTATTATATAAAGAACAAAACCGACATACAAACTTAAGCTAAAGTATCTTAATACTTAAGAATATACTGCCAAAAAAAACTAAAATGCCCATTAACTTTTTAACAAAAATTGCCAAACTACCCTTAGGACTAAAGTCAAATATCTAACAATCTCCACCTTGACTTTAGCTCCTAAGTAACGCCAAAAGTTTCAAATCAAATTCAAAATTCCAAACGCTAAAGAAACTAGCCTAATTCAAACTAACGATGGATCCCCAAAACCAATCCGAAACAAAATAGATCCAAAGCAAACGCCGATGACTTCAAAACGAACAATCAAATGTTAACCGACAAATCAAACTCGGTTAACCAAACAAAACGAATCGACTTGAACGATCTTCAACAAAGACAATCAAATTCGGGCAACCAACTTCAAAAGCCAGACAAACGAAGATTCCAATTTTCAAACTAACAAATTTCAAACGATCAAACAAATTCCAAACGACCCGATTATTACCAAGTCTTCAAACACTAAATCGATCTTCTAATTTCGAATACCTAAACGTCAACCATTTAGAGCACATCACATTCTGAACCCGAGTAGCACGAGTTGTCTTTAGTAGTAGCCGCTGCCAAAGCTTTTAGCTTTTTCTTGAGTTTAGGATAATCAATCTTCCAATGACCGGTCTTTTTGCAATAGTTACAAATATCTCGAGGATTAGGACCTCGAGAACTTGACGATGCTCCACCATGATCTCTACCTTTTTCAAATCGATATCGACTCCTATCACGACTTGTGGTTAATAAACCCATGGATTGGGACTCATGACCACCACTTCCTGACGCTTGTTGACGAAGCTCTCTTGAATGCAAACTAGATCTAACATCTTCCAAAGTGATAGTGTCTTTACCGACAACAAACGAACTAACAAAACTTTCAAACGAAGAAGGCAACAACACAAGAAGAACAAGAGCTGCATCTTCATCTTCAATCTTCACTTCAACATTCTTCAAATCCATCAAGACTGAGTTCAAACCATCAAGATGCTCTTTTAATGATGAACCTTCTTTCAATCGAAGCGAAAACAAACGTTGTTTCAATAACAACTTATTAGTCAACGACTTTGTCATATAAAGCTTTTCTAACTTCTTCCATACACCGACAACCATTTCCTTGTCCGCAACCTCGTATAGAACCCCATCCGATAAAGATTGCAAAATAGTGGACTGCGCATTTTCATCTTGCGAGTTATATTTTGCACGGTCATATCAGTCGGTTTGGGACCGGCTAGAGGTGCCCAAATGCCTTGTTGTTTCAATAAGGCTCGAATTTTAATCTGCCATAGACTAAAATTATTTTTCCCATTAAACTTCTCAATGCTAACAACTGATGACGACGATGATGTTTGAGAAGACATAATTATTCAAAGGGGTTTTCTAATGGGTTTGCTAATGTATAGTTCTGAAACAACAAACTCCCACAACAAATTCTAATTATCTTATCTCCTAAATCAACAAACCCCTTCAATCTAACAAACAAGAAGCAACAAATGATTGAACAAGGGCTAAAGTCAAACATCTAAAACTTTGAACGAGCGGCAAATTAAGTGGGAGAGTCAAAACACTTAATATTAGTTTTGGTGAATTCAAAGAAACTTGTTGTTTCTTTAGTATCCAAACAACTTTGCTATTTTAGACATGTTGATACAACCAACGCTTTTATACTACTCACTATAACCACTTTAGAATTGAACTTTGTAACCATTTATATCCCATATTAATTAAGAAGTGTAACTTATAAGATTAGAAAATTTGTTCGTGCTTCATGTCTTCATATATCCTTACCTGATTACAAAAGATAATTTTTAGTTTGGTGTCATTAGGAAAGAAAAACAGCAAATCAAGCCAAAAAATAGCCGAGTGCATCTATCCCACATCGATTGAGTGAAATCTCTTGCTTGCTTAATAAACTGACAAGGGGCACCTACTCATTGTCCTATCGGGACATCCATAAAATTGGTACAATACAGAAAGATTAGCATGGCCCCCTGCGCAGGATGACACGCACAAATCGGAGAAATGGTCTAATTTTTTTTTTTCCCATATCGCGACCATTATTATTAACTTTTGCCACCGGGCCTACGCCGCCCGCTACTCCAACTGTTAGTCGCCATCTTAGCGGCATTTTATTTGCGAACGTTAAATGTGATATAGCATTAAGTAGTTCACAAAAAACAGACGTATGAACCATGAATAAGAGGTAATGGCATTTGTCTAAAATCCCCTTCTGTAATTCATCAACCTCGTTGACATCATCCTTTTACGAACATCCGATAAAATTGGAACGATACAGAGAAGATTAGCATGGCCCCTGCTCCAAGTATGACCACGCACAAAAATTAGAAATGGGTCCAAAATTTTTTTCCCATCACGGAGCATTTATTTATTAACTTTTGCCACCGCCCGGCAACGCCACAGTTAGGTCGCCATCTTTGCTTGCATTTTTTGGCGATGTTAAATTGATATGCAATTGAGTAGTCAGCAAAAATACAACGAGAAACCATGAATAAAGAGGTAAATGGCAATTTTGTCCTAAAATCCCCTTCTGTAATTCATCAACCTCGTTGACATCATCCTTTTACGAACATCCGATAAAATTGGAACGATACAGAGAAGATTAGCATGGCCCCTGCGCAAGGATGACACGCACAAATCGAGAAACGGTCCCAAAAATTTTTTCCCATCTCCGACCATTATTTATAACTTTTTTTGCCACACCGCCCGCACCCCCACTGTTAGTCGCCATCTTTGCTGCATTTTGCGACGTTAAATGGATATGCATTAAGTAGTCAGCAAAATACAGACGAGAACCATGAATAAGAGGTAATGGCATTTGTCTAAAATCCCCTTCTGTAATTCATCAACCTCGTTGACATCATCCTTTTAAGAACGGATGATCTAACAACATATCAGCAGATAATCTACGAACAACCTTCTTACACAAACAACACTTTAATAAAATTTCCCCCTTATTCGATACACTACTAGGAACTAATAAACTAGACTAAATTTCATTCCATTAACCAACACAATCTCAAAACCTCATATCTTAACCCAAAGGCTTTTTTATGCAAGCCAAAGCTGTTACCAGTCTACATCTCAAACACAATACTGCCAAAACGCCAAAAATTTCAGCTCGGCAGTTTTTGAACGCCATTAAACACATATTTCGGTGAGAAATACAACATACTACACTTCATATTTTTTATATCCATTTTTTTTTCCGACGATTTTGTGTCCCATTTATGTCCTTTTGTAACCGAAAGACCGGCTTGTAAAAGTTGCTATGCTTCATATTTAACGTGCAAAACATATTGACTTTAAAAACGTAAAATACAATATAAATTTGTTAAGAATAATGGGTTTTACAAAATGCCCGCAATACGGGACCACAATTCTTTAAAAGGAAATAGTTTAAGTTTGTTGGTTTTACGAATTTGTGTGTCGAGTAGGATAGGATCTTTGAGGAAACTTATGAAGTTCTGGTAACTAAGGTTATTATAGAGCAGGATTCAGATCTTGATGCAACTGTGGTAGAGCTTACATTTAGGAATCGTCGTGGAGCTCTTATTGACAGTGAATGAAACGTTTTGTTTGACCATCCTTAACTTTGGTCCACAGAAACATAAATTTTTATTTTCATGTTGTTGAGCAGAGATTCATGTTTATCAATGTTGTCAAAGCAAGTTAAGAAGATTCAAGAAACTTTGATATGTTTTATCTTCGGCTAATAATTTTGAGCTCCTAACCATTTGAGTACAAAAATAGATAATAATGTTTCTTTGTCTTCGCGTTCTTTATCCTTGACTGCATTATAAAAGACTTGTTGAATTTCTTGTCAAACTAATCGAGATGAAGATGCTATAATTGATACAAAATTCACTTTAAGCAAATGGCTAGTGCAACCCTCATCGACCAAAGTGAAATCTTTTGCTTGCTTTAATTACAAGGTGGGAAAACAAGCAAATAGGCGAACTTGTTTTGGTCGATGTGAGAATCAATGCAATTTCTTCCTAGCAATCTGGATCATTAACAACATTTTTCCCACAATTATCAAAAAGAAGTTTTTTTGATAAATTGGAACTATTTAGGAGAAGGCTAGCATACAGTCGCAATTCGAGGAAAAAGTCAAACTTTTTTGTTCATCTTGCGACCATTAATTGTTTCCGCCACACCCACTGTTAGTCGCCATCTTCACTGCAGATTTTGGTTTTCATCATTTTTTACCTGAGTTAATTACATGGTTCGTCCCTGTGGTTTAGGCCAAATCCCTAATTTAGTCCCTATCTTTTTTTTCTTGCCTAATTGATCCTTATAATCAAACTATTACACACCGTCCGTCCTTATAGCCAAATTAAGTTAAGTCAACTTGTTATCTCACCCAGCCCCAAGGGTAGTCTTTTCCTATTTCACACTTATTAATAAATACAAACCTATTTTTCTACCACTCTATTTTTTCTTTTTTTCTAAACCAAACTTCCATTAATAAATTTCTTCCCCAATAAATATATAAATAAAACCCAAAATACAAAAATAAACTTCCATTAATAAATTTTTCTACCATCACATCTTCATCTCACACAAATATGAAACTCATTATCAAAATAGCTTTCGTGGTTTTGTTTCCTTAGATCCATGGATCTATTTGCAATTTCTAACTTTAAACCTAGTATACCCGCAAGCAAAAAAATATACTAAACCCTATACATAACCATCTATAACAGTAAACAATTGCTCAATAAAGTGAGCACCTTAACACCATCTTTAACAATCTACTGAATATTCATCTACTCATCTTGATACTTATGTAGCAATAGAGTCCATAATTACACCCAAAATACAGGTATTACAAAAAATATAAAGATCTTAAACTTTATTTCACCACCAAATAAACACAGCCTTTGAAGGAAAAACGTTTCTTCCCAGATAAATCGACGGTTGCCATTTTATAAATCAGAAAATTTGCACGGCGTAAACTTTGAACGCGCGGCAAATTAAGTGGGAGAGTTAGACAACACATAATCTAGATTTGGTGGAATTCGAAGAACTTGTTTCTTTAGATATCAAACAACTTGCTTTTTTAGACATGTT
The DNA here is from genome assembly GCA_026074375.1 of Tanacetum coccineum. Lineage (NCBI taxonomy): Eukaryota > Viridiplantae > Streptophyta > Magnoliopsida > Asterales > Asteraceae > Tanacetum > Tanacetum coccineum. The sequence continues at coordinate 44,056 of BQNB010014443.1, forward strand.
GATACACCAATGCTTTTTATCTACTCGGTAACATGTATAAATAACAATGGCTTAATGTAGTAAAAATGATCACAAAGTTAAAAGGATTCAAGTATTAAAATAAACTATAAACCACTTTAGAAGTGAACTTGTAACCATTTATCCCATTTCTGTAGAAGTATATCTTATAATAAAATTTTGTTCGTCTTCATGTCTTTCATCCTTAACTGGTTTACAAAAGATATAGTTAGTTTGTTGTCATTAGGAAAGAAAACAGCAGAATCAAGCCAAAAAATAGCCAGTGCATCTATCCCACATCGACCAGAGTGAATTCTTTTGCTTGCTTTATAAAGCGGACAAGGGGTGCCTACTCTTGTCCCTTCGGGGACATCTGATAAAATTGGAACGATACAGAGAGAAGATTAGCATGGCCACTGCGCAAGGATGACACGCACAAATCGAGAAATGGTCCAAATTTTTTTCATCCCGCGTCCATTATTAACTTTTGCCACCGCCCGTGTTGGAATTTAAATAACTGTTAACCATTAACAACCACGAGTATGCAGCTGATATGGATCAAGTATGGTGCATATGATTAACACACAATAAATAAACAAAACATAAAGGGAACATACCTCCTGTGGATAAGTTTCCACCCACTATTGTTTTCCTCCCAACAACACATCAACCGAAGTGTGTCCACGATGCCTGAAGTCTTACTTCCACATACTCGTTACAACAAAGTGTAAATAACCTCTTATCTGAACCTACCAAAGAAACAAACATCAAGTGTAGAAACTCTTGGATCGATCTAAATAAGATAGTAAAAAAAAGAACAAAGAGAAGGCCAGAAAACCGGCCACAAGGGATTTGAACCCTGGTCTCCAAGAACATTGTAACATTTCTCAATTTCAGGTTATTTTACGACTCTCCTTTATCGTCACTATTTATTTTTTGGTCCGATGCAACGTTGTTACTTTTTTAATAACATTTAAGCTAAATCGCGTAAACTAAAATAATCATTTAAGGTAAAACGTCATCAAAATAAATAAGGTTTACATCAACCAAAGTAATATTTAATTATAAGAATATTAATTATTAACTTTGCGAATTATTTTTATTGGTCACATAATAGGATAACGTTCGCAAATAAAATACATTTGATACACCTCGGGAAATACCTAGACTCACCTAGATTAAACCAGAGACCCACTTTTAAAACCTTAACCAAAAATCAAATCAATTCTTGAGTGATAATAATCACCACTAGGACCGGATATAGGACAAAAACAACTAGCAAAAATCTTTGCTTTATTCTCCAAAGTACTTGTACAATCCTAGGTAATTAAGGAAGGTACTAGTTGTCCCAAGCTAGCCAAATTAATCCCTCTCCTTGCTCTCTTTGATGCTCAACTAGAACAAGGATCCACACAACACAGAAGTTTATAATAGAAAATCTCCAAAAGTGACCCCCTAAGTTACATGTACATCAATGGTTTTTATATAAGAGGTTCCGTAAAGTCTCCCACTAATCTATTACACAACTGGTAAAAACCTTCTTTTGATCCCTCTTTTGGACTTGAAACCCGCGACTAAGCAAGAAGTCAACACACAAACCATAATGAATTTCCATAATCTTAGGCAAATTCTGTACAATATCTTTGTAATTAAGAAAAAGTACATTAGGTGGTTTTAACAAAACAATGTGTAACCAATTAAAAACCACAAAAACCACTTGGATTAGGGCACGGTTTAGGTTGTTTATGTAACTAGGAAATGTAACTAGTATCTTGCCAATAAATACTCACACACTCTTACCATTTAACACTCTTACAATTCACAAAACACTCAAACAACTAATCACATACTCGTTTCTCTTATTCGGGTCACAAACCGCAAGCAAACACTCCTATCATCTCCTTTGAACCTATAAACGACACTAAGGTTACTTTAACAAGCACATAAGGAGGTACCTCACACGAGCCAAGGAAGTCATACATTGGAATAACTATCGGGGTATACGCCGCTTAGGGTTAGCATTCCCAAATGTCTAATACTCCAAACCAAGAACCTTAGGACCACTAGTAAAGTCATGTTTAAACTTGTACATTTCCAAATTATTCATGTTTTTCTTTGATATCTAGACCAAAGGCCTCAATATTATATTATCAACATTGAATCCATAGACGTGAACATGCATGGTTCACTCCATGCGTGACACACGTACGTATATGTACATATGTTGGACCTTGTGTGGTGTAAAGGTGCAAGGAAACTCGTAACACGTGAGATTATTAACAAGCAATGACATTAAGACTTTGGTTTTTATGAAAACTTGGACCTCGATGTATACGTTATACCTCATACACGAATTTAAATGAAAACCACGCGTAAACTTTCCTCGTAAACAAAGTACTATGGCTTGGGAATGAGTATGCGACATTAGTAAACACTAGTATGTAAAGCACGACGTAAATACACGTTAAACACACGACATTTCATCACTAGGGCTTGTCGAAACTTATGTAAGTTGTTAGGAGACTAATGGGCCACTTGTATTCACGTGTAAACCAAACGAACCCACGTTCGGACCCACCCGACCCAACAGGCCCAACTACGGAGACCCGTGGCTTATTAATAAGCCATTTGAGCTTATTAATTGAACTAGCAAACTTAATGAACTTATATGTAACAAGCATGCATGGGTGAACCTCCTATTGGGCCTTCCAAGCCCAATAGCCACGTTCGAGGCCAAATGGACCCAATAAGCCCACCCGGTGAGCCACAACTTATTTATAAGCTCTACGTACTTATTAGGATTCCTGCGAGCTTATTGCAACCAACATAGATCCCTAGTACCTTATAAAAATCAAACGGATTCCAATTGGGCTTGATTAGTCTATTTTGTGGACCTACGAGACCCATAAGCCACAAATAAGCTTCCACAGATTATTTATGACCTTAAACAGCATATAAGGCCTATTGTGAACTTAGGAAGGTTATTGGACCCTAAAGAATTAAGCCCAAACCCTTAAAACACTTATCAGGCCTCCATCAGGCACAACAACCCAATAACAGCCTTAATAGCCTTATTTGAATAAGCCCTAACAATAAAAGCAGCAATAGCAAGGCCAAATAAGTGCTTATTTGAAGATGAATAAAATAAGTTGGAATACCTTAGTAAAGACCTCTTTCTATCACCTTTCCAGGGTTAAGATCATTGGCATCAACCAAAAAGCCTTGAATAAGCTTAAACAAGCTCACCTAAGCTTATTTTTCAGCTTAACAGTTTTATATAAGCTTAATTAAGTCAGATAAGAGCTTATGTGCTTAATTGATCTTAATTGGACCATTTATTTGCTTGATGGGCCTTAACGGGCCCAATAAGCCCAATAAGCTCGAATAGCTCAAATAAGCTCATTCGAGCTTATTTATAAGCTGCCAACGGCTTAGATAGCTTATTGGAATTAATAAAACCTATTGTCACTTGTTAGATCTTAATTGGGTTTAAAATGTGACTTTTTACAAGTTAAGGGGCTAAATGTGTCAAGTTTGAAACTTAAAGTTTTCTAAAACGTTACTCCACTATTTTAGTAACTTAAGGGACTGTTTTTGTCACTTCTGTAACTTTAGGGATTGATGGGACATATAAGGACCTAAAGTGTAAACCTTGTAAAGTTAGAGGACTAATTATGTACAAGTGAAAACTTAAGGGTCTAAAGTGTAAATGTTACATTTTCGTAAACTAGAAGGGCTGTTTTGTAATTATGGGAAACTTAAGGGTGTTTTATAAACAAAAGAGACTTCATAGACACTTAACATATCAGACGAATTATATTCGGATAATATACAAGTAAACGTACGACTTAATAAATACGAATATTTATTACTTTTATACGTATTCAAGAACGTGTGAAATCATGTACCTTCCCAAGAGCCATCGAGTGAATACAAATATATTAAACATGTACACCACCACACAAGTGATAATAGTATATATATAAACTAGTAAATTATTATAGTTTATGCATTGAGTCTTTAGCCTAAATTTATAGACTAAGACTGGCCGTATTTACTTAGGTATTTGACGGTGTGATTCATACTTGGATATATACTATCATTTACAGAGGACTATTTGCTAAGGTGAGTTCATAGCCCCATGTTTTACAATTATTTAAACGATTTACATCCTTGGGGTGAGAACATGCTTTGTTTTACAAATCGGACGCGAGTGTACATTTTATACTATGATTACATGTTTGCCTGAGTTACTATAACCCACTAAGCCCATTATCATGAACTGTCAATTGCTAGTTAGCGAGCGCGAATGTTATAAATAGATCTAATTGGGATTGACATCCCCGTTTGGGTGAGTAGCGCTCACTGTGCCTGGTTTGCCGAACATCAAACGTAAATCCATGTCGGATTGGGAAATTTGCGGTTTTAGAACATCATTCGCGGGTATTTATTGCAACTTATTGCATTCATACATGTCGATCTTATCAGTGTCATGAACTTAGAAACGTAATAACTTTTTATAAGTTTGCATTAGTTCTTAAACATACACTTGGAAATCTTGCGGTCCCTACATTGATTTACATAAACCTCTGAATTTACCACTTTTATGTTGACTTTTTAATCAAGTTTTCTCTAGGTCAATAAGGCACGAGGGCAAGCGATACATTGGAAGTCAATAATTGAAGAGTCGTATTAAAGATTTGGGGTCTTATTACATTTTGGGGACAATTGTTATAAACGCAATCTTGATTTAACCGTTGAACAAATTGAAGCATAAGCCTTATGTAAACAAACAAGAATTTTGTTTAGATCCCAATGTATCTTTTTTCCAAACAACGCATTTAGTATTGTCTCATAACTTGTGTTATTGATCTATGAAGAAACGCCCTCAGGATATAAACATTATATCCCGCACCCTCAGAATTTGGTGTTTCGAGATTGGTACCAAGAGCCAAGGTTTATAAGATACCAGGTCAAAAGTTTTGTCTCCTGAACTATAACCATTCTCAAACAAAATGTTTTCACAAATGGGTTTGCAACGGACAAAAACCATACATTACTTGATTTCATCTATGAATATATCTTAACATGTTACACATTGTTTTAAGCATTGTATTTTACTAAGTGCTTACTGATTAATATACGCATATATAAAATATATTACGTATATTACTATAAGTTCTCTATAAGTAAAACTTAATAGACATAACCATACAATCTCTCTTATAAATAATACTTATATATTTATTTTTCGCTTTTTTTGTGCAACAGTCAGTCTTCTGCATCCTATCCGATTCACCTACTACTTTCCGTTCTACACCTGACTCTGAGCCCATGCAGAGCCTTCTGGGGAAGCCATGATGAGGAGGTATCAGAGGGATGTGCAATCAAACGTGTCATCGTATTAGGATAACGACTACTCCCGATGCAGCCAGTAAAGCCCCACCATCCACTTGATTACATACCAAGGCCCCAGAGGATCCACAAACAACAACCATTTCCTTAGGACTAGATTAGCGTGAGCCTATGTTCGTACAAGTCACATGAATCCTGACATATACCCTGAGTCTATACCATTGGAGATGAGCATGATTTTCTAGTTTGAGGAGCACCATTACCTCTTGTTGATTTCACCTACCTGCTTAGTCACCCAGATATGTTAAACTGATTCAACGGATTTCCAGAGGATGAATCCAGAGGATAACGATGAATGCTGATAACAAGATTTCCGGTAGACTTAAACCTAATGACGGGGAGATGATAGAGGATGATGATGACGCGATTCATTTCTTATGGATGAACGCCATGTATAATGATGAGGAAATTGAGGGACGAGAGGACGAGGGAACACTTAGCTCCGCCGCCCGATCTACTTTTGTTGTAATATCCTCTTATTGAGTCCAGTTTCCCCATTAAGGTAAAAGACCTGTTATACCACCCACCACCCTCCACTGACATTACTATTAGAGCTAGGATTACCTTCTGGCCTCAGGCTTCCATATCCCTTCCACCAGAGGCAGAGGTTGAGAGACTTTTGGCCATGACTACTCCATCACCATCACCACCTATCTCACTATCACCACCCTCTACAGAAGAGCGCCTTGTTAGGTGCATGGCCCCACATGCACATTCATCACCACCACCTGTGCCATCACCATCACTACCACCATCTGGGTGTCCAACCCAAATCCAGACACTCAGGATATCATCCACTCAGGCCCTTATTGATGCAGTTACTGCCGCATTACCATCCAACCTTCCACTACCACCACTACACAATCTCTATATAACATACCACCACCTGATGTCAGTAGGGATGATATTCCCCGAGTCCCTAGCAACCACCTACGCAAGATGTTGTGTTTGTCCACATCTAGCTCCAGAATACGAGTTCGTGTAGAGTTCCTACTTGCCAGACCTTCCAAGGTCCGAGGGTTAGATTATTGGTTTGTCAAGCACCGTAGATGCTTAAGTCTAGACGACAGGGACTAGTAAGGTTGGTTTGGTATTAGGGATACCTTGGGTATATCCCAACTGAGTCCAGTTCCTGATATAGCACCTATGACCGTTAGGAGAGGTCAAAACTAGTGTTACATAGCGTTTGCTGACCCCATAAGCATGATACAACAGACTTGTATGCCTTATTTAGGATTCTTAGGATAGTAGTTCTCGAATCACACAATGAGTCGATATTTGACTCCGCAGCGGGTCGAGCCCTATACTTTTATGGGGGATGAATGACTCTCCAGGAGACATTAAAAGAGATGGTGGAGGAGGAAGGCCTATGCTTCCCGAATAAACTTATGCTCACTCGATAGTATTGAGTCCAGGCGACCCATCAGGAGCTCTTCAAACCCACTGTGATTCATGTGTAATGCACACCACCCATCAAATCTACTCCATGTCCACATCAGACAACAGCTACTAGCTTGCAAGGTTAACTCTCATTCAGACACAAATCAACAAGTACATGAGACCGCTTCCAGATGCAGCAGCTAAGAAATAAATGCTATCGAGAGAATTTACCATAGGCATCAGTCAACCATATTGTATAGACTCTCCGTGTGATTATAAGACAAAATGCTAAAAGATGGGCTACATGCAGACCGAGTTGCAAGCATGCAGGGACAATGGACGAGCTAGGACAGCCACCACCAGAAGCCAGGATTTCCGATCACCAGGATGCATCAGGTGGATGCTACATTCCACGTCAAGCTGTTTTATTCATTACGTCTTGCTAGTTCCATTGTAACATGCTTGTCAAGTATTAGGTTTTCCCGCTAACATAGCCTTAGATCTTTTGTATTGTATTTTGTGAAACAGACAACTAATTTCATTGTGAAAATTTTCAAAGTTGTGAAATGAAATAGATTTGTTATGTTGTACTATATACCACTCTTGTTTTGTTATCACATCTATAACATAATTATATTCTGTCATAATTATGAACTCACAGTTTTCTCCTTGTTGTGTAAAACGAATCATGACACTTGCACAAGAGACGAGGACAGAATTACCCCTGTTAACAACACCAAACCCAAACAACATGATCCAGAACCATGCTAGCAATGATTGACCAGCTTCTACTGCAAAACTCCACCAATGGAATGGAAGCCACAGTTTCACATGGATAACCGAATGAATTATTACAAACTTGCGCGCACCTCGTCTTATGCTGACTTCATGAAGTACAAACCTTTGAACTTCAATGTGGACTGAAGGCGTGTTCGTTTTGACCTCGGTGGATTAAGAAGATGGAGTCGTTTTTCAATATCAGTGGTTGTACTTAATTGAATAATCAGTGAAGTTTGCCACCCACTGCAACTCTGTTTTAGGTGCTGCTTTTGACATGTGATGAAATGGTCAGATAAGAACCTATTTCATGAGTGCATATGCAATTGACTTAGGAGTACTCAAGAAAAATATGACTGACAAGTATTTGCCAGCAGGGTGAAATCAAGAATTAGAAATTGAGTTATGTGGAACCCTAAAGTCAAGGGGAACGATTTTCAAGCATACCACAGAACGTTTCCAATTGCTAAAACCATGATAATTACCAATTTTGTTGCCAAACCCGAAACCGAGAAGGTTGGACAAGTACATCAGTGGACTTCTCTGAACAACATTTATTTGAACGTCCCAAATCCTGATCTGCCACCCAAGAACTTTTGATGAGACTCTTAAGTTTTGGGCCAACGACTTATGGGGATTAGAAAACTATCCGCACCTACGCAGAACAGCCAATCCGATTATAAGAGGGAAAGCTGATGATTCATCCAGAAACAACCATGGTCACCGACAACAACCCTTCAAGAGGCAGAATGTCGCCAAGGTCTACAATATGGGGACAGTCGAAAAGAAGTCGTATGGGGGATCTTTGCCCAAGTGTACTAAGTGCCATTTTCACCATAATGGCCCGTGCACCCACAAGTGTCACAAGTGCAACAAGGTAGGGCACTTTGCCCGTGATTGCAGGAATACTGGCAACACAAACGTTACTAATACTCAGAAGGGCAATGGGGCAGCTCCCAAAGGGAATGGTTATTTTGAGTGTGGAGCACCAGGGCATTTCAAGAGAGATTGTCCTAATGAAAATAAGAAGATGGAATTGGAATGCAACAAGCTGGTATTATGCAGTTGGGAATGCAGAGAAGAGAGGGAATGCATCGAGAAACCTGAACTCCAATGTCATCACGGGTACGTTCCTCTTAAACAACCACTATGCATCTATCTTATTTAACACTGGTGTCGATAGAAGTTTTATATCTACTGCATTTAGTTCCCTGATTGACATCGTCCCAACTCCATTAGATAATAGTTATGATATCGAATTAGTTGATGGGAAAATAGTCAGGATAGACACTATTATACGAGGTTGCACTTTAAATTTCTTAGACCATCCGTTTCACATAGATCTAATGCCCGTAGAACTGGGTAGTTTCGATGTCATTATCGGTATGGACTGGTTAAGAAGATGTCCCACCCGTGATCTATTCGAAGAAGAAACTTGTTCAAGTTCCCTAATTGGGAATGAAACTTTGACTTTATGTGCCAATGAAAGTACAACAGGAGTAATCACGTTGGCAATTATCTCAATATTCAACAGGCCAAGAGTACAAGGCGAAGTGATGCCCAGGTCATGATGGCTGCGGAATCCGCTAAGAAATAGGAAGGGACAAGTCAGAAGGAAAACAAATTAATGATATGTACCCACTCGTTGCCGAGACTTTCCAGAAGTGTTTCCCGAGGACTATTGTCGGGATCTTCCTTCCTCCGGCTTGACCAGTGGAATTTCAAAACCTATCTTAATCCATGAGGCCAGCGCCCGTATCTTCGAGCAGCACCGTATCGATTGGCTCCATCCGAAATGAAGAAATTATCAAAACAATTACAAGATCTTTCCGACAAAGGATTCATAAGACCTAGTTCCTCACCTTAGGGAGCCCTGGTCTTGTTTGTCAAAAAGAAGGATGGGTCATTCAGGATGTGCATTGACTACAGGGAGTTAAATAAGCTGACAGTGAAGAATCGTTATCCACTCTCGAGGATCCGAGTTTATTTGATCAACTCCAGGATCCAGTATTTATTCGAAAATATATCTAGATCAATATATCACCGAGCATAGAGTACGAGAGCAAGACGTTCCAGAGATGCATTACCGAACTCGGTAATGGCATTTACGAGTTCCAAGTTATGCCCAAACCTGACAGACAAACGCACCTGCGTATCATGAGACATCAATGAACAGAGTATGGCAAGCCATACTTGGAAAAGGTTCGAATATGTCTTCATCATGACATACTTATTTATTCAAAGACAAAAATTGAGCATTGAAGAACAACTAAAGGGGCCATTTTAGAATTGCTCAAGAAGGATAAGCTGTATGCCAAATTTTCAAAATGTGAATTTTAGATTCCGAAGGTATAATTTCTCGGGCATGTCATTGATAGTAAAGGCATACACGTGGATCCAGCCAAGATAGAATCTATCAAAGATTGGGCGACTCCTAAGACACCGACGGAGATTCGCTAATTTTTAGGTCTTGCTGGTTACTATCGAAGGTTCATCGAAGGATTTTCAAAGATTGCAAAATCAATGGCGAAGCTTACTCAGAAAGGAATCAAGTTTGACTAGGGTGAAAAGGAAGAGAACGCTTTTCAGTTAATAAAGCAGAAGTTATGCAGTGCGCCAATTCTGGCTTTACCTGAAGGGAGCGAGGACTTTGTGGTCTATTATGATGCTTCACACTAGGGCTTAGGCGCTGTGTTGATGCAGAGAAGAGAATTTGATTGCCCTAATTCATCTCGACAGTTTTAAAAGTTCATGAGAAGAACTACACCACTCATATTAAAACTTGATCGGTGATTTTGCTCTACAAGATATGGAGAACACTATCTATAATGGAACCAGATCATCGTTTCAACCGACCATCAAAACTTACAACACATTCACGATCAAATGATCATAAATAAACACGCCGTTGGCTTGAATTGCAAAAGCGACTAATACGATTATTACAATCGTTATCATCTAGGGAAGGCAAAACGTAGTAGCTTTATGCATTGAGCGTATAAGGAACGTTGAGCCAATGCGTGATTCAGCTTGGTTATGACTATTGGCTTTTGTATTTTCCTTCTAAAACTATTTTTTAGAATCTCATAATCGAAGCCCAGAAACCCAGCGAAATCTTGTGAATGAAGAAGAATTTCGGTAATGACAGAAAGGATATACTCATTGAAAGGTTGGAAACCTACGAGCCGACAGGATACTTTAAGTTTTTACACGGCATGAGTTAGTTTACCTTTTAAGGAGATTTAAGATCCTTGATTATGCCACGAAATCTCATCAATTCAAAATACTCTATCCATCTCGGTTCTGAAAAGATGTACCAAGATGTTAAGAAACTGTATTGTGGGCCAAACATGTGAAGCTGATAGCTCCGCTTAAAGGTAGAAGTTCTTGACTTGCGCAAGGGTCAAGCCGAACACCAAAGCCTCAGGACTGTTTAGTACAACCAGCAATACCCGAGTGGAAATGGGAATAATATCAGGTGAGGATAATATCACAATGGATTTTATCACCAAGCTTCCTAAGTCGTCACAAGGTTTTGACACCATCTGGGTGATTGTGGATCGACTCACAAAGTCTACTCACTTTTTGCCAATAAGGGAAAAATGATCCATTGGATAAGTTGGCAACGTTGTACTTGAAGAGGATAGTAGCAAGACACGGAATACCTGTTTCAATCATCTATGATCGTGATGGGAGGTTCACATCAAACTTCTGGAAATCATTTCAGAAAGCTTTGGGTACAGAACTGAGTATGAGCACCGCGTATCATCTGGAAACTGATGGAAAAAGTGTGAGGACTATTCAAACTCTCAAGGACATACTACGTGCTTGCGTGATCGATTTTGGAAAGTTGCTGGGTTAAGCATAGCCATTAGCAAATTTTCATTTTAGCAACAGTTATCACGCTAGCATAAAGGCCACACCTTATGAGGCACTTTATGTCCGGAAATGTCGATCACTTGTGTGCTGGGCCGAAGTTGGAGAAGCTCAACTGACTGGTCTAGAAATGATTCACGAAACAACGGAGAAGATCGTCCTAATCAAGCAGAGAATTCAAGCTATTCAAGATCGACAAAAGAGCTACGCTGATTTAAAGCGAAAGCCGATGGAGTTTGAAGTTGGGGATAGGGTTATGCTTAAGGTCTCACCTTATAAAGGGGTTATACGATTCGGTAAGCGAGGCAAGTTGAACCCGAGATATGTCGTACCTTTCAAGGTGTTAGCCAAAGTTGGGAAATTTGCCTACATGCTGGAGCTTCCTCGAGAGTTGAGCAGAGTTCACCATACTTTCCATGTGTCTAATCTGAAGAAATGTTACGCTGACGAACCATTAGTCATGTTCGTTCATGCAGATAGAAGGACTTACGTTGACGATAAGCTTCAGTTTTATGGAGGAGCCCGTTAAATCATGGAACGGGAGATCAAACGATTGAAGCAAAGCCGGATACCATTGGTTAGGTTCGGTGGAACTCTAGAGAGGTATGAGTTCACCTTGGGAACGGGAAGATTGTTCAACAAAAATACCACATCTTTTCAAAGCCGGGCTTCGTCATCCACTACAGGTCTTACGCTTTGAGGGACAAAGCTTTTAACGGGTGGAAGACTGTAAACAATTCTCAATTTAGGTCTTTTAGACTCCTATTATTAGCTCATATTTATTTTGGTCCGATGCGCGTTTACTTTTAAATTAACTTTTAAGCTAAATCGCGTAAACTAGAAATAATCATTTAAGGTAAACGGTCATCAAATAAATTAAGGTTTACATCAACCAAGTAATATATAATTATTAAGAAGATAATTATTAACTTTGCGTATTTTATTTTTATTGGTCACGTAAAAGGATTACGTATCGCAATAAAATACATTTGGATACACCCCAAAAATACCTAGACTCACCTAGACTCAAACCAAGACCCACTTTTAAACCTTAACACAAAAATCTAATCAATTCTTGTGTTAATATCCCACTAGGACCTGATATGGGACAAAAATAACTAGCAAAAATCTTTGCTTTATTCTCCAAAGTACTTGTACAATCCTAGGTAATTAAGGAAGGTACTAGTTGTCCCAAGCTAGCCAAATTAATCCCTCTCTTTACTCTCTTTGATGCCACGACTAGAACAAGGATCTACACACAGTTTCATAGAAAATCTCCAAGTGACCCCTAAGTACATGTACATCAAGGGTTTAATTAAGAGGTGTCCTTAATGTCTCCCACTAATCTATTACATAATGGTAAAAAACCTCTTTAGATCCCTCTTTTGGTCTTGATACCCACGGCTAAACAAGAAGTCACACACAAACCATATGATTTCCATAATCTAGGCAAATCTTGTACATATATCTTGTAATTAAGAATAGTACTTGGTGGTTTTAACAAAACAATGTGTAACCAACTAGAAACCACAAAAACCACTTGGATTAGGGCACAGTTTGGGTTGTTTATGTGACTAGGAAATGTAACTAGTATCTTACCAATAAATACTACCCTACTCATTACCATTTAACCCTTTAAATCACAAACACTCAAACAAATATTACATACTTGTTTCTTTATGGGTCACAAACCACAAGCAAACACTCCCATCATCTCCTTTGAACCTATAAACGACACAAAGGTTACTTTAACAAGCACATAAGGAGGTACACAAGCCGAGGGTTGGCATACATTAGGTATACGCTTGGGGTTAGCATTTCATACGTCCAATACTCGAACCAAGAACCTTAGGACCCTTGTAAGTCACTTTTAAACTTATACACTTCATATTATTAATGTTTCTTTGATATCTAGACGCGTAGGCCTCAATATGATGTGATCAACATGTTTCCATAGACGTGAACACGTGACACACGTACGTATATGTACATATGTTGGACCTTGTGTGGTGTAAAAGTGCAAGGAAACTCGTAACACGTGAGATTATTAACAAGCAATGACATTAAGCCTTTGGTTTTTATGAAAACTTGGACCTCGATGTATACGTTATACCTCATACACGAATTTAAATGAAAACCACGCGTAAACTTTCATCGTAAACAAAGTACTATGGCTTGGGAATGAGTATGCGACATTAGTAAACACTAGCATGTAAAGCACGACGTAAATACACGTTAAACACACGATATTTCGTCACTAGGGCTTGTCAAAACTTATGTAAGTTTCTAGGAGACTAATGGGCCACTTGTATTCACGTGTAAACCAAACGAACCCACATTCGGACCCACCCGGCCTAACAGGCCCAACTACAGAGACCCATAACTTATTAATAAGCCATTCGAGCTTATTAATTGAACTAGCAAACTTTATGAACTTATATGTAACAAGCATGCATGAGTGAACCTCCTATTGGGCCTTCCTAGCCCAATAGCCACGTTCGAGGCCAAATGGACCCAATAAGCCTACTCGGTGAGCCACAGCTTATTTATAAGCTCTACGTGCTTATTAGGAGTCCTACGAGCTTATTGCAACTAACATAAATCCCTAGTACCTTATAAAAATCAAACGGATTCCAATTGGGCTTGATTAGTCCATTTCGTAGACCCACGAGACCCATAAGCCACAAATAAGCTTCCACAGCTTATTTGTGAGCTTAAACAGCATATAAGGCCTATTGTGAACTTAGGAAGGTTATTAGACCCTAAAGAATTAAGCCCAAACCCTTAAAACACTTATTGGGCTCACATCAGGCCCAACAAGCCTATTAACGAGCTTAATAGCTTATTTGAATAAGCCATACAATAAAAGCAGTATAGACAGGCCTATAAGTGCTTATTGAGATGAGAAAATAAGTTAGAATACTTGGTAAAGATCTCTTTCCACCTTTCGGGTTAAGATCATTGGGCTATCAAGCCTAATAAGCTCGAATAAGCTTAAATAAGCTCACCCGGGCTTATTTTTTAGCTTAACAGTTTTTCTATAGCTTCATTAAAAGTCAAATAAGAGCTTATGTGCTTAATTGATCTTAATTGGACCATTTATTTGCTTGATGGGCCTTAACAGGCCCAATAAGCCCAATAAGCTCAAATAAGCTCATTCGAGCTTATTTATAAGCTGCCAACTGCTTAGGTAGCTTATTGGAATTAATAAAACCTATTGTCACTTGTTAGATCTTAATTGGGTTTAAAATGTGACTTTTTACAAGTTAAGGGGCTAAATGTGTCAATTTTGAAACTTAAAGGTTTGAAACTGTTAACTCACTGTTTTAGTAACTTAAGGGATTGTTTTTGTCACATCGGAAACTTTAGGGAATTATGGGACATATAAGGACCAAAAGTGTAAACCTTGTAAAGTTGGAGGACTAAATATGTATAAGTGAAAACTTAAGGGTCTAAAGTGTAAATGTTACATTTTCATAAACTAAAAGGACTGTTTTGTAATTATGGGAAACTTAGGGGTATTTTATAAACAAAAGAGACTTCATAGACACACTTAAACATATTTTTGGGACGAATTATATTCGCTAATATAAGTAAACGTACGACTTAATAAATACGAATATTTATTACTTTTATACGTATTCAAGAACGTGTGAAATCATGTACCTTCCCAAGAGCCATCTAGTGAATACAAATACATTAAACATGTACACCACCACACAAGTGATAACAGTATATATAAACTAGTAAATTATTATAGTTTATGCATTGAGTCTTTAGCCTAAACTTGTAGACTAAGACTGGCCGTATTTACTTAGGTATTTGATGGTGTGATTCATACTTGGATATATACTATCATTTTCAGAGGACTATTTGCTAAGGTGAGTTCATAGCCCCATATTTTACAATTATTTAAACGATTTACATCCTTGGGGTGAGAACATGCTTTGTTTTACAAATCGGACGCGAGTGTACATTTTATATTATGATTACGTGTTTGCGGTCGGGGGGTGAGGGGGGGGAGGGGGGGTGTTGTTTACCCACTGAGCCCATTATCATGAACTATCAATTGCTAGTTAGTGAGTGCGAATGTTATAAATAGATATATTTGGGATTGACATCCTCGTTTGGGCGAGTAGCGCTCACTGTGCCGGGTTGCCGAACAACAAACGTATACCATGTCGGATTGGGATGTTGCGGGTTAGAACATCATTCGCGGGTATTTATTGGCAACTTATTGCATTCATACATGTCGAGCTTCAGTGTCATGAACTTAGGAAACGTAATTACTTTTTATGATGTTTGCATTTGTTCTTAATCATACACTTGGAAATCTTGCGGTCCTACTATTGATTTACATAAACCTATGAATTCACCAACTTTATGTTGACGTTTTAGCTGTTTTCTCAGGGTCAATAAGGCCCGAGGTGCAGCGATACAATGGAAGTCAATAATTGAGAGTCGTATTAAAGTTTTATATATTTTGGGTCATATAAATTTTGTGGACAATGTTATACGAAATCTTTATTTATACCGTTTGAACATTTGAGCCATGCGCTTATGTAACAATAACAAGATTTTGTGAATCATGTATCTTTTCAAATGACACATTTAGTAGTCGTTCTCAATCTTGTGTTGTCGATTAGGAAGTACCGCATCGGAATACGTTATCTTCGCTGCTACCCAGATTTTGGGGGTGTTACGAACATCATACCAAAAACAACCCTACCAGTGGACTATGCGTTCGTTGTTGTATTAATCTGATTACAGAGAAACATAGATATTATATCAAATGCAAGACGATATATTCTAGCATCAATGAAAATTTAATTAAATTTGAATGACCAGATTGCGTACAAGAACATCTATAAAATAATAATAATCCTACATGTACCATAAAGAATGGTCGATATCACTATCCCCGCTACTTAGTATCTCACCATTAATCTTGCTCATTAAGATCATTTGGAAAGGCTTAATAATCTTACTGGAATTCGGACATCGTTTAATCTAGCATATGCGGCCCTATCTAACCAAGGAGATAAAACTTTTTGTTCATCTTGCGACCATTAATTGTTTACGCCATACCCACTGTTAATCGCCATCTTCGCGGCCGATTTTGGTTTTCATCATTTTTTGCCCTCCTGAAAGAAAAAAGTCAAAGGTGAAACAGTTCACACGTCACTCATTCAGAACCACCCAACGCATAAACATCCAAAGCTATCGATGAAGATATAATTTACAGCTCACACGCCTCTCATTTATTGAAAATCTGGAAGTAAAGGGTGTTGGGTTTATCCCACATCGGTTGAGTAGTGGATGTTGAGAGTGAGGAAGGACGTATATAAAGACTAAGCTGCATTAGGTGAAAGGCACGCAGCCAAGCAATGAGCACAAAGCGAACTATTCTTTCGCCTTTTACTAAAGAATACCGTGTGCTCGTTGTATAAATTGGCATACGCCTATTTTTGGAGAGTTTCTTAAAAAGCTACTCTTTTTTTATGGTTTCTCATTGAATTTTGTTATTCTTAATGTCAATAGCTTTTGCAAAAGATGAAAAAACATTGGAGTAATGTATGGAAAAAATATGGTGGGTCAATCTTCAGACTGATGATATGTTGGATAAGTTTGCTTTTTTGACAATTTAGGATGAAACTCTGTGGTAATAAAGGTTGTTGGGAATTTATCGCTCACATCGCTGAAGTAGTGGAAAGTTAAGAGTGAAGAAGGATGTATATATTAAAGCACTAAGCTGCGTTTGGTTGGAAAAGGCAGCAGGCCGCCTAGCAATGAGTACAAATTGCGAACTATTCTTTCGCCTATTTACTAATAGAATACCGTGTGCTCGTTGTTTAAATTGGCATATCTATTTTTGGAGAGTTTCCTTCCTAGAAAGGAAGAACTCCAACCAGGTTGAAGTAATATAAGTATTTTCTAGTTAAGGTTTTTGTAAATAAAAAAATACATTCTCTTTAATTTTCTGTTTGACAATGTTATACCGTAGAAAAAGTCAAGTCATGGATGGATAATTGTTAGCCTAAAGATAAACATTTCACAATATCCAATAAACACGTATCTATATCTTAGCAAATAGACACAATATCATACAAGCTGAACTTATACGTGAAAGGATTTGTAATAATAATGTCGATTGTTGTTAAAAAAAATGAAAATTGTTCTGGCAGGAGCGATGATAGTGTTAATTATCTGATGGGTTATTATGCTCAAGATGGACGAGAGTGAAACTCGTGCAACTGTAAGAAACCTACTCGCCATTCACGTAGAAATAGTGTTTCGAAATGATAGGATGGTGTGTTGTTATTTTAAGAAAGGAAAATGAATTTATTTATATAAGAGCTACATAGACAGTAGTGCAGGCTTAACAGTTGATACCGAGAAAAGGCTTAACAGTTGATACCGAGAAAGATTGCATACTAATCTACATATTGTGGTTAACCCAATCTGCTATAGGCAGCCATAATCCTGCGATTTTAGTTTAGTGCCAGAAGTGAACAACTATCTTCTAGTTTTATGAGGGTGGTTCGCATTGTTTGATCTTTTTGATTTTTCTCCTTTTTGTGGATTTAAAGCTTTTGAATATCGTTGTTGGATAGTAATAGTGGGAACGTTAAGAGCTTTTTTAAATCTTTTTATGTTATGTCGTTTTGTATCAATGCTTATTGTAAACTCTTTATGAGCTTCTTGATCATGTGTCATGTGTGTCGTAGCGTTTATCATGATCTATTTATGAGCAATGCTTACAAACTAACACTGTTTATCAATGGATTCTTGAACCCAAATAGGGATCACATCTCGAATTCTGATTAGTTTCATTTTTTCTGCTTCTAATACTATTTGATCAGTTGTATATCTTACAATTTCTGCTATAACCTTTTTGATTGCAAATAAAATACTTTTTCGGGATGTTACTAATTCTAACAGAAACCCTACATGTAATATGCGAACGCAAGAGCCTATACTGAACATGATACTAGGTGTAGTGGTGTACACCAAACAACTAAGATAACGTATCAGATGCTGCACGAGGAAAGCATAACAATAACTACCTCAACCGTGTGTTTCCAACTATCCTATCAAACACTCTGAGGTCTGGTGTCAGTCGAGAACCCGAAAAAAAAAATTGGGTTATAAGATCCACCGAAGTGGAAAGCCTTAACCGGATGTGTAACAGGTAAGCTCGAAAGCTGTTCCCGTCCCTGTCAGGGGGAGATGCCAACCGTCTCTCCTCCTTACGAACACAACAAACCAGGTTTCACACTGCTTACATATACTTGTCTTTGTTTTGCTTTTCATCCGATGTGGGATAGGATCTTATATTTTTTCTAGTATATTTGTTTTGTAGCTAGGACTTTCATGTCCCAAAACTTAATCCAATTACATTTAACATCTCATTTTAGTGCTATTTGTTAAGGGTGAAATATGGTTTTCATAATTATGCTTCGGTTTTTCAGTTTTGAAAGTCATAAATTAATCAGTTTTAGGTGGTGTTTGATTATAACTTAATTGACTTAACACGTAAGAAGTTCTGACCGTTTAGGCACATATTATTTTCATATCACGTGATGGTTTGTAATGTAGTAATCATGTAAATGAGTAGTAATGCAAGGTATTTGGGCCGATTATGTTATGGTTTTGTAGCTAATTTGGAGTGTAATCGAGCCAAGTTGTACCGCTTACCGCCAAGCTCAAGCAAGAACTCAGACTCAAAGTTCCAGCTCAATTGAGCTTAATTTCAAGATCGATTGCTCAATTTCAAGCTCAGTTACTCTAATCCTGAAAGGTGGTATGAGCGGAGTTGATGCTTAAAGTCTTAAAACAATCACATGGCAGAGTCTTGAACAATTCGATACCTATTCATTTATCATCAACCACATCTAACAGACAGAAAAATGTGCATGGTAACACAGAGTTAATCCCGCTTATAACTGAAGAAAAACCTCCGGAAAGCAACACCCGTCAGATCCCATGGTGGTAAAATATGATTTCCAGGAAAACTATAAACTTATTGCAATGATAAACCCAAACTTAAGTACAAAGCAAAAAATGCGATGATTATTTCAAAACCAATATCTGTGGATCCTGTATAATTTCACTATGTTTTAATTCTAACCACTGAAATTGCAAGAACAAATAAAAAACTCAAAGTTACACGGGTTCGCCCAGATAAACTCAACACTAAATACTCTTTAACAATACTGTAACAAGCTATCCTTCGGGCTTTCAAGAAAGTGTTACAAAATAAGGACATGCATAAAGTAAATTAACTTAGGATGAACTAAATCGGGTGTTTATGCTTCAACTGATACCAATGCGTGTGTACTTTCCGACCTGTTGTCCAATCGATCAGTAGTGATTTGATTTTGACATATTCCACAAAAACTTTTGGTTGCACCCACGAATCGGTGAACGGTTCAAATCTACTGATCGATTATCCCTCAATTAGATGCACCTGCAATATCACTCCGAGATCAATTTATGCCTGATAGAAATTTAAAACTTTTTACATTGATTATGAATTCTGACAGTAGGTTTTTTGAGGGTATTGTGGCTACAAAATGACCCAAAACCAGACAGTCATCTTTCTATGACCAGGATGACAAACAAAACTTATATGAATGTGTCTGCATGCGTATTCCATTAATTAAGAACAAATAGACTTACAGATAAACTCTTCATGAGAAGGTATTCCACATCTTCAACTGTAAGTTTTGTCCGTTCGGCAATGATACTCAACGGAATGGTCCTGTCTTCTGCCGCTCGACTGCAAGCATAAGAAAGTATTAGTAACAACTCCCGCAGCCACATCATTATTTGATATCTTCTGATATAAAACAAAACTGCAAATTGCAAAAAAGTTAGAAACCTGAAGATAATTTCCATCAGACAGAGAATGTTAATCTTTTCCAAAAGCTTCTTCTCATTCGCCACCAAAGCAGGCTGAGCGTTAAGTGAAGCTGCATGAACGCGGCATAGTTCTTGATAGCGAATAAGATCTCCGGAGTTGAATGCTTCAAGAATATAGTAGAGCCACTCAACCTTTGTCCCTAGCAAACTTTTTAGCTGCACGATTTCAAATATAGCATACCATGTTAGTAATACTCTCTTCCTTTTTATGTGTTTTGTCATCAGTAAGATTTGTTCACTCGTCACTATTGTTAAAACAAAAGCAATACGAGTAACATTTTTTAGCTAGTAAAGGAATTGTCTTTCGAAACGATTCTCGTAATCTTAACAATTCTTTGAAGGTTTTAGGTACACAGCTTTGTATTACAAGCATCTAGATCTTCAATTGTGCATTGCACATCAGCACTCGTAGAAATAACTAATCAAAGATCTTCAACTATGTTTTTGCAATATGCAATCGTGACTTTTGGATAAATAAATACTTTAAAGGCTCGACTCTTAAGCAACTTCTAAGTAAAGCCCGTTTTACAGGAGATAGTGCATATTTAAAATTGATATTCCAAAGAAATCAATTGTTGGGCTGATAGTTCACCCCATATACGATTATCTTGGATTTTTGTATTAACAAACACCATTATTACAGTCACCTGCTAGTAATTATGCACGTGTAGATCATTTCTAAGAACTGAATCGAAACTTACTATAATGGATGTTTCCTATACGGCTAGACCTTGTACATATATATGGCCAATATATGTGAGGCTAAATGTGACTCTGTATATACATATTTTTTTCCTAGAGGCTAGCTCGTGTCCTAATCGCATGCGCCTTATTTTAACACATCTAAAACCTCATATGTACTATTTACGTAGCATTTTATAAACTCTAATAAGTGGTAGCATACAAGGACTATTGATATGATAAACACTGTTTTGAGGTAAAAGTAAGGAGTTTCATATGGTCGGGCACAGAACATAAGAACATTACAAATCTTCTGCTGCTTGCATGCATTTGAGGTATTATCATTAACTAGTTCCTCGAAAGATAAAAGTGGTCCTCTTTCACGGTCAGCTCTAACAGGTCTCAAAGCAGAACCATGGTGTCGGGTCTGAAATTGCCACCCCTAGGCCTTTTAATGTACTCGCTCATCATCTCTGACATCATCACTACTTTCACTGACGTAGACGATTGTTTCATGCTCGGTGACGTCACCTACGGCGCGTGCTGCGTGGACGACCTCCCGGCGCGTTCACTTCACGCGGACCTGCTTATTCATTACGAACATAGCTGTTTGGTTCCCGAGCATAACACTGTGGTGCCTTGTTTACTTGTTTTCAATGTCTAAATCACTCTAACCTATATCTTAAACCTTTGTACGGCTTAAACTTTGAACGCGCGGCAAACTAAGTGGGAGAGTCAGACAACACGTAATATAGATTTGGTGGAATTCGAAGAACTTGTTTCTTTAGATATCAAACAACTTGCTTTTTTAGACATGTTGATACACCAACGCTTTTTATCTACTCACTATAAACCACTTTAGAAGTGAACTTGTAACCATTTATCCCATTTCAGTACAAGTATATCTTATAATAAAATTTTGTTCGTCTTCATGTCTTTCATATATCCTTAACTGGTTTACAAAAGATATAGTTAGTTTGTTGTCATTAGGAAAGAAAACAGCAGAATCAAGCCAAAAAATAGCCAGTGCATCTATCCCACATCGACCAGAGTGAAATCTTTTGCTTGCTTTATAAAGCGGACAAGGGGCACCTACTCTTGTCCCTTCGGGGACATCCGATAAAATTGGAACGATACAGAGAAGATTAGCATGGCCCCTGCGCAAGGATGACACGCACAAATCGAGAAATGGTCCAAATTTTTTTTTACCATCCCGCTGCAAACATAAGTCAAAGGCAAAAACAACTCACTCGTCACTCATTCAGATGAGGGGTGAAGACCCAAAATCATATCAATGAAGAAGAGAATTTGTAAAATCATATCAATGAAGAAGAGAATGTGGATTCTTGACAGTTGTTACCTCATCCATGTTTGTTTGATAACAGGAGGTCAGGTCAGCTCGTCCATGTTTAAATAACAGGAGGTTAGCATGGCCCCTGCGCAAGGATGACACGCACAAATCGAGAAATGGTCCAAGAATTTTTTTACCATCCCGCTGCAAACATAAGTCAAAGGCAAAAACAACTCACTCGTCACTCATTCAGATGCACCCGAGGGGTGAAGACCCAAAATCATATCAATGAAGAAGAGAATGTGGATTCTTGACAGTTGTTACCTCATCCATGTTTGTTTGATAACAGGAGGTCAGCTCGTCCATGTTTAAATAAAGGGTCATCGGTTTTGCTTCATTCCAAGTAGTTAGATACTAGATTTAATTTAGCGCACCCAAAGTTTATATTATATCTCGGGGGTCGGAAGGAATAATTGTTAGCCTAAAGATAAACATTTCACAATATCCAATAAACACGTATCTATATCTTAGCAAATAGACACAATATCTTACAAGCTGAACTTATAGTTGAACAAACTTATTGATGAATGTTTGAAATGCGGCTCTTCACCTGATAAGTAACTGGTTTATGCTAATTGATCTCTGTGGCGAGGTGAGTTTTCAGAAAGACAGTGACTAAACTTATTGATGAATGTCTTGGCATGGTCACATGACAAAAACAACTTTTTTTTTATGTTTCTCATTGAATTTTGATTATTCTTACTGTCATTTAGCTTTTGCAAATGAAACAATGGAGTTGTATGGAAAATTGTGGGTAACTTGGAGATGATAAGTTGGATAAGTTGCTTATTTGAATATAGGATGAAACTTTTAGTGAAAATCTGGAAATAAAGGGTGTTGGGTTTATCCCACATCGGTTGAGTAGTGGATGTTGAGAGTGAGGAAGGATGTATATAAAGACTAAGCTGCATTAGGTGAAAGGCACGCAGCCAAGCAATGAGCACAAAGCGAACTATTCTTTCGCCTTTTACTAAAGAATACCGTGTGCTCGTTGTATAAATTGGCATACGCCTATTTTTGGAGAGTTTCTTCCCAAAAGGAAGAACTCCAACCAATTTTATGTATAAAGTATTTTCTGAAAGGGTTTGAAAAGGAAAAAGACATCGCTTTATTTTTTTGTTGACAAGTTATACAGTAAAAAGAGGGAGGTAAAGGATGGTATGGTAACAAGGTTATAAATAAACACGTGCTTAATGTAGTAAAAATGATCACAAAGTTAAAAGGATTCAAGTATTAAAATAAACTATAAATAACAATGGCTTAATGTTAGACGCCAACTTCGCTGCAGATTTTGGTTTTCAACATTTTTTACCCTCCTGAAAGAAAAAAGTCAAAGGTGAAACAGCTCACACGCCACTCATTCAGAACCACCCGACGCATAAACATCCAAACCTTATCGATGAAGATATAATTTACAACTCACACGCCTCTCATTTAGTGAAAATCTGGAAATAAAGGGTGTTGGGTTTATCCCACATCCAGAGGCGGAGGGATGTAGAAGGTAGGGGGCCGGCGCCCTCGATAAACTGACGAATTTTTTTTTTAGAGCAACAAATTGTATTTTTATAGCTTAATTTTTAGCTTGCCAGCATCTCAAATCTCAAATTGCACCCCGAAACGACTACTGCTTAATATCAAAAAGGCTATTGAAAAGCTGTTAAAAGATGCTAAAAAATTGCTAAAAGCTGCTAAAAAACTGTTAAAAATTGCTAAAACTCTGCTAAAAGCTGCTAAACTGTGCTAAAACGCTAACTAAAAAAAAGTGCTAAAAACAGCTACAAAAAAGGCTAACAGTGTTTTTTGGAGAAATTTTTTCTTTGCCCCCAATATAACCAAGAACTCTGACGATCCAGCCACTACACATGCCACACAATTGCTTGAGTAGTGGAAGTTGAGAGTGAGGAAGGATGTATATAAAAGACTAGGCCTGGGCATTAGGTGAAAGGCACCTGAGCCATGCAATGAGGCACAAAGCGAACTATAGCTTATCCCGCCTTATACTAAAGAATACCGTGTTGCTCGTTGTATAAATTGGCAAATACCCTCATTTTAGGGAGAGTATCATCCTAAAAGGAAAGAACTCCAAACCATTTGAAGTATAAAGTTTTTTCAGTTTAAGGTTATGAAGAAAAGAATACATCTCTTTATTTCTGGTTTGACAAGTTAAACAGTAAAAAAAATGAATGTCAATGAAGGGAATAAATTTCGCATGTTTCATGATTTAACATATTAGCTCCTTGAGGACCGAGTCTTGAACATGTGTATGAGCTTCAATTCGTGTTCTATATATAACAAGAAGTTTCATAAACGTGAAAGTGAAATATGGTTAATAATAAAGCGCTTGTTTTAAAAAAATGAAAATTGTTCTGTGCAGGAGCTGATGATAGTTGGTTAATTATCCTAAGTGTATATTTTATTATTAATGCTCAAGAAGGACAGAGTGAAACTCGTGCTACTGTAAGAAACCACTCGCCCTTCACGTAGAAAAAGTGTTGGTCGAAATGATAGATGGTGTGTTGTTATTTAAAGAAAGGAAATGAATTTTATTTATTAAAGCTACATAGACAGTATGCAGGCTTAACATTTAATACCAAAGAAAGATTGCATACTAATAAATAAATTGGTCTTTAACCCAAGCTGGGGCTATAAGGGAGGCAAGCCATAATCCCTCTGCTAATGTACATTGTAATTGTAATTCAAATCTTTCATTAGAGCCCGTGATGATGTTGATAACAGAATCTATACATATAAATAGCCGAATGCAAACCAAAAGCCAATGATCGAAGATTGTGTACTCCAAAAAACCCAAGTAATGAGACGTTGCACAATAAATACATAGATAAGGTGGAGAAGAAATACATAGCATTTCATAACCTTTTTGATCAGTTGCAATTTCTGCTATAACCTGTTTAATCAGTTGTATATCTTACAATTTCTGCTATAACCTTTTTGATTGCAAGTAAAATACTTTTTCGGGATATTACTAATTCTGACAACAGAAACCCTACATGTAATATGCGAACGCAAGAGCCTATACTGAACATGATACTAGGTGTAGTGGTGTACACCAAACAACTAGAAAAAAGCGTAACAGATGCTCACGAGGAAAGGCATAATAACAATAACAACCTCAACTGTCTATTTTCCATAGTAACCAATCAAACACTGAAGTTCGGTTTTAGCCGAGAACTCGATTAAAAACAAATTGAGGGTTTATTAAGGATCCCACCGAAGTGGAAAACCATACCCGGATGTGTAAGTTTGTAAGATCTCAAATAAAAAAGAAAAGAAAAGCTTGTTCCGTCCCCTGTCATGAGGAATACTTACAAAAATCATAAATCGTTTCACACCCCTTTCATATACTTGTCTTTGTTTTGCTTTTCATCCGATGTGGGATGGCATCTTTAGTATATTTGTTTTGTAGCTAGGACTTTTATGTCCCAAAACTAAATCCAGTAACATTTAACTTCTCATTTTAAGCAATTTGTTAAGGGGGAAGATGATTTCCATTCGGGTTCGGCATCCAGTTTCTTCTGAAAGTTACAAATTAATCCCATTTCTGTTGTTTTCGGTTTTGGTTTAGTTTTATAGTCGGTTAATGCACCTTACTAACTGCTATTATTTCGAGTTTCGGATACATAACTAAGCACCTCTTTCGACCTATCTCTAATATTTTTTCCCAGTATCTATATTGAAAACATAATACTCAAGACGAACATCTTAAGAATCATTCTTCATACTAACAAGTCAAACCAGTTGTACATAACATAACAATATTTCTCGTACCTATGTACACACCGCAAACGCCAAGAGCAACTTGCGAACATCATACTATTCCGGTGTACGCACCCAACAACTAGAAATTGTATCAGATGCCTACGCATCCGAGGAAAGCATAACAATAAGTACCAAAGAATCAACGTCTCTGTTTCCCCTATCTATCCAATTGGCAAAAAGAATTGCAGATTCTTAGAGTTCAGCTAAATCGAAAAACATAAGCTTAAATTCGTTGTTGACATTCCATCATACCACTTAGAGGTTCAAACAATAGTGGTTCTGGTCTTACACCTCGAAGACATGCAAAAAAAAATGCGCTGTTATAAGATCCACCGAGAGTGGCAGAAGACCTTAACCGATGTGTATCAGTGTAATGCTCCGAAAAGCTTTTCCCTCCCTGTCGGGGAGATTCCAACGCGTCCCTCTCCTCCTTACAAACACATCAAACAAGTTATCACATTGTCTTTCAACTATACATCTGTCTTTGTTTTGGCTTTTCATCCGATGTGTGATAGCAAACTCATTAGATACATAACTCCTTTGATAGACGAGCAGCGTGAAAGGACTTTACATGTCCAAAAACAACAAAACTCGTACACATTTAGGGTAGCAGTTTTACACAGTCACACATGAAACCACCCTTGTTTTCTATAAAATGTATTTGAGTGGGAAACAATATAGAACAATATAGAACTTATCATAATAAGTTCTATACTAGACCTCCATAGTGTCATTCGGCTTCGTGTGAAAACGTATAGACCAAAACATTTTTTAATAATTAAAAATAAAAGATTAAAAACTAGTGGGTCGACTCAACCCAACCCGTTTGACCCATGACCAGTTCGACCCAAATTTAAAATCTGACTTGTTTGACCCATAACCCAATTGACCCATGACCCGAACCGACCCATTTTGCACCTCTAATATAAACATTGTTTGATGTAATTCAAGGGTTATAAATGAAAAATGTAGAATTGAAAAGTAAGACTTTTTCTAAATAGTGGAGCCTAGGGGTCAAACTAACCATGAAATTGCAAGAACAACTCAAAAACTCAAAGTTACACAAGTTCCGCCCAGAAAAACTTAAATACTCTTTAACGATACTGTAACAAGCTATCCTTTCGGGATTTCAAGAAAGTGTTACAAAATATAGAGGGAACATGCATAAAGTAAATTAACTAAGGATGCAACTAAATCAGGTGTTTCTGCTTCAACCGATACCAATGCAGTGTGTACCTTTCCGACCCAGTTGTCCAAATTGTAAGAGCAAATTTTCATATTCTGCACGCGTATCTCTTAGCTCGGCACTTTCCTGCAAGTAAAACTATTACATGTATTCCTATCGTAATATGTGTGATCCAAAACATATAACCAACTGTCTGTAAGCTCCTTTTTCTAGCCGGCCTGTGACTTTTTTCTGCTTGTAACATGATTAAATGAGGGTGTACCGTTGGAAGAACAGTGTCACACGATGCCACATTATTACAAATCTTCTGCTGCTTGCATGCATTTGAGGTATTATCATTAACTAGTTCCTCGAAAGATAAAAGTGGTCCTCTTTCACGGTCAGCTCTAACAGGTCTCAAAGCAGAACCATGGTGTCGGGTCTGAAATTGCCACCCCTAGGCCTTTTAATGTACTCGCTCATCATCTCTGACGACATAGACGATTGTTTCGTGCTCGGTGACGTCACCTACGGCGCGTGCTGCGTGGACGACCTCTCGGCGCGTTCACTTCACGCGGACCTGCTGATTCATTACGAACATAGCTGTTTGGTTCCCGTGCATAACACTGTGGTGCCTTGTTTACTTGTTTACAACGTCTGAATCACTCTAATCCATATCTTAAACCTTTGCACGGCTTAAACTTTGAACGCGCGGCAAATATAGTGGGAGAGTCAGACAACACGTAATATATAGATTTGGTGGAATTCGAAGAACTTGTTTCTTTAGATATCAATCAACTTGCTATTTTAGACATGTTGATACACCAACGCTTTTTATCTACTCACTATAAACCACTTTAGAAGTGAACTTGTAACCATTTATCCCATATCAGTAGAAGTGTATCTTACAATAAAATTTTGTTCGTCTTCATGTCTTTCATATATCCTTAACCGGTTTACAAAAGATATAGTTGTTCCAATTCTATCCCACATCGACCAGAGTGAAATCTTTTGCTTGCTTTATAAAGCAGACAAGGGGCAACTACTCTTGTCCCTTCGGGGACATCCAATAAAATTGGAACGATACAGAGAAGATTAGCATGGCCCCTGCGCAAGGATGACACGCACAAATCGAGAAATGGTCCAAATTTTTTTTTTACCGTCCCGCTGCAATCACCATTAACTTTTGCAATTTTACCGTCCCGCCACCATTAACTTTTGCCAATGCTTGCACCCACTGTTAGTCGCCATCTTTGCTGCATTTTTTGCCCCTGCTACAAACATAAGTCAACGGCAAAACAACTCACACGTCACTCATTCAGATGCACCCGAGGGGTGAAGACCCAAAATCATATCAATGAAGAAGAGAATGTGGATTCTTGACAGTTGTTACCTCATCCATGTTTGTTTGATAACAGGAGGTCAGCTCATCCATGTTTGAAACAAAGGGTCATCGGTTTTGCTTCATTCCAAGTAGTTAGATACCATATTTAGCACTCCCAAAGTTTATATTATATCTCGGGGATCGGATCCAAGGAATAATTGTTAGCCTGAAGATAAACATTTCACAATATCCAATAAACCAAAATGACCTATTTATATCTTAGCAAATAGACACAATATCTTACAAGATGAACTTATATACTACTCCATTTGTCCTAAGATATCTCGCTTGAAGTTCATTAACACAAACTAATCTCATTTCTTAAAACTCATTTTGAAATTTGAGACATTTCTTACTTTAAGTTAATGAAATATTGAAATGTGTTCATCAGCCAAAGTTTGACGAGATTGGATAAGTTGCTTATTTGAATATAGGGTGAAACTTTTAGTGAAAATCTGGATATAAAGGGTGTTGGGTTTATCCCACATCGAGAGTCAGTTTATAAAGGCCACAAACAACCAAGCAGACACGACCTTACTTGAACAGGCTCTGTTCTATAGGCTCGTACCTCTGTATTCTTGATTCCTCAAGAGACATAAACCCATGTCTGGTTGATGCCCATCTTGCCATGGTGACCAGGGCAATGATTAAAACGAGCTTATGGTCTTGGCCAGGGTCGGTTAGAGGATCGTTTTCTGACCATATTGATGGGTCTTGGCATGGTCACATGGTTGTTTGACAGACAAATTCACTTTTTTTATGTTTCTCATTTAATTAATTTTGATTATTCTTACTGTCAATTAGCTTTTGCAAATGAAACAATAGAGTTGTATGTTAACTTGGAGATGAAATGCCTAATACAAGATAATAATATGGTCTGGTATGGATTAATTTAGCATCTAACTCATTCTTAGATATCAAACAACTTGCTATTTTAGACATGTTGATACACCAACGCTTTTTATCTACTCACTATAAACCACTTTAGAAGTGAACATGTAACCATTTATCCCATATCAATAGAAGTGTATCTTACAATAAAATTTTGTTCGTCTTCATGTCTTTCATATATCCTTAACTGGTTTACAAAAGATATAGTTAGTTTGTTGTCATTAGGAAAGAAAACAGCAGAATCAAGCCAAAAAATTGCCAGTGCATTTATCCCACATAGACCAGAGTGAAATCTTTTGCTTGCTTTATAAAGCGGACAAGGGGCACTTGCTCTTGTCCCTTCGGGGACATCTGATAAAATTGGAACGATACAGAGAAGATTAGCATGGCCCCTGCGCAAGGATGACACGCACAAATCGAGAAATGGTCCAAATTTTTTTTTTTACCGTCCCGTCACCATTAACTTTTGCAATTTTACCGTCCCGCCACCATTAACTTTTGCCAACGCTTGCACCCACTGTTAGTCGCCATCTTTGCTGCATTTTTTGCCCCTGCTACAAACATAAGTCAAAGGCAAAACAACTCACACGTCACTCATTCAGAGAAGATTAGCATGGCCCCTGCGCAAGGATGACACGCACAAATCGAGAAATGGTCCAATTTTTTTTTTTTTACCGTCCCGTCACCATTAACTTTTGCAATTTTACCGTCCCGCCACCATTAACTTTTGCCAACGCTTGCACCCACTGTTAGTCGCCATCTTTGCTGCATTTTTTGCCCCTGCTACAAACATAAGTCAAAGGCAAAACAACTCACACGTCACTCATTCAGATGCACCCGAGGGGTGAAGACCCAAAATCATATCAATGAAGAAGAGAATGTGGATTCTTGACAGTTGTTACCTCATCCATGTTTGTTTCCATGTTTAAATAGAGTTTGAAACAAAGGGTCATCGGTTTTGCTTCATTCCAAGTAGTCAGATACCAGATTTAATTTAGCACTCCCAAAGTTTATATTATATCTCGGGGATCGGAAGGAATAAACATTTCACAATATCCAATAAACCAAAATGACGTATTTATATCTTATCAAATAGACACAAGCTGAACTTATAGTTGAACAAATTTATTGGTTAAAGCATCATTAAGAATGGAAAGAACCTTAAATTGATCTCTGTGGCGAGGTGAGTTTCAAAAAGACAGTCACTAAACTTGCTGAACTGGGGTATTCACACGGGATTTTGAGATGTTAAATGCATTGAGTAGTCAGCAAAATACAGATGGGTGTATATACGAATTATAACAATTCATTAGCACTATCTGATATTGAACTTAAGATTTTGCCATTTTACTACAGAGATACATAGATATTATATCAAATGCAAGACGATATTCTAGCATCAATGAAAATTTTATTAAATTTGAATGAGGAGATTGAGTACAAGA